>CAUZXS010004395.1:0-45000 GCA_963585895.1 Sepioteuthis lessoniana | reverse complement strand
TTTTGAATATTAATTATATGACAATTTCTTTAATTGAACTTAATCTCATCACTATATTAATCTAGTATCAAGCCCGGGTAAATATATACAAGTGTGTATACGTCTTTGTGCATGCAGGCACACACACACACACACACACACACACACACACACACACACACACACACACACACATACACACACACACACTCACATATATATATATATATATATATATATATATATATATATATATATATATATTAGGAGGGTTAAAAAGAGCCCCAGTCTAATGACAAACTCATGGTGAAGTCAATCCTTCTCGAAGTTCTCCAGCATCAAACCTCTACTGACTTGTAGACAAGAAAAGTTTTTAAGAATGTTCCTTTAAATAAAAGCTGCATATTGTATAATCACCAATCACTTAATTTGCTTGTCACTGACCTGTCTCTCTGTAGACACAAGAGTTGTAGAAGTATCGTACAATCATATGTCACTATAATCTAACGAACTAAAATCTTTTACACATCTTGTATAATTTTCCCAAGTTGAATCAGTTAATAATCAGGGTGTTTAAGTTGTAATTTTGATATTAAAGATGACAATCATCTGTTAAGATCTGACTGATATCATATATATATATATATATATATATATATAAGTAAAGTAAAGTTAGCGACCATAGTCGAGGGTGACCCGAAGGCTCTTTTTTCGATAGCTACTACACCAAGGTGTAGGGGAGGGCGCTACTCCATTCCCAGGATTGCTCCACTTTACCCTTGAACCGTACATTATAATGCTGAGTGTTAAGCAAGGTGGTATCAAGTACCATTTTTAAAGTCTTCGGTATGACTCGACCTGGGATTGATATATATATATTGGAAGGAGGATGATGTCCCCATTGACTGAGAGATTTAGCTCATGTAAAAGGAATAAACAGAAAAATATATGAAGATAATAGTTTAGTTTACAAGCTTATAGTATTCAAAAAATTCTACAAGCTACAAAATTCTAGCATATGTTCAAATTAGGATGGGTAAATTTATAGGAATACCCTTTTCCTAGTTTCTTAATTTTTCTAATACTTTATTGTTTTAATCCCTTTGCTTTCGCCTCAGAACTTAAATTTACATAGGTTTTTTTCATACATATATATAGACTGTAATTCATATTTGCTATTTTTAAACTTCATATTAAACGTGTGAAGTCATCGACGAAGTGTATAATTATATTCTTTGCCGAAATAAATTTATGACAATTTAACCAGGTTTGAGTTTTCTTCTAATTACATGCTATATATATATATATATATATATATATATATATATATATATATATATGATCCGGAAAGACTTTTACATGCTATTTATATAAACTGAATGTCATACTCTCTGATTTTCTCGTAAATTCGTATTCTACATTCAGTTTAAGTGATGTTATGTATGGCCCCCCTTATACATATACAATGTAGGACAACCAGCTCGAACCTACATACAGCGGCTCTGTGAGGATACGAGATGTAGCCCTGAGGACCTACCAGAAGCGATGAACGATAGGGAGGGATATCCTTGCTGGCGGCATGACATGATGATGATGATAACATTCAGTTTCATTCTTTTTCTAATTTCTTCGTCCGAAATTTCTCGTCTAAATATTTTTTTTTCTTTAGAATTTTTATATTATATTATATTATAGTAGTCTGTCCTACTATTTACCCATAGCTGGGGGGAGAATAATTGGATTCATACCTTTCCCAAGGGTATTAGTGCTATGTGAAATGCAATCAGTCTCGTCCAGGGTTTGAACTCGTGTCGCCGTGTCCATTTCCTAAGACGATAACGACTACACCACGGGCACCTCCTGATAGATAGATAGATAGATAGATAGATAGATTATCACTCAAAAATAAGGACAAGTACATTCTTAAATAAAAGTTTTCCACTAATCAAAATATACAAAATTTTATTGTTTGTAATAGGACGATGTACATTCAAAATGATTTTTATCAAGAATTAGTTATTACCAAAATTAGAGATCTGTAACAAAAAATGAAATTTCAATACCGCTGAAACCAAAAATCATATATATATATATATATATATATATATATATATATGTTAATGTTTGATTTCAGTGGCTTAGTGTTTGGTAATAAATGATACCTAATGATATCCGTTTTTAGAATGTAGTATTGCACCCGAAATAATATCCTGGTATATTTTATTAAGAAGAAAATTAACTTTTTTAACAATTCTTTTTGTGTAGTGTTCGCCAAAGGCCAGGGAGACCGGGGTTCAATCCCAGGTCGAGTCATACCAAAGACTCAAAAAATGGTACTTTATGCCTCCTAGCTTAACACAGAATTATTAGGTATGGATCAAGGGTAAAGTGGAGCAATCCAGAGAAAGGAGTAGAACCCTTCCCAACTCCTTGGTTTAGTAGCTATTGAAAAGGGGTCCTTCGGTCGCCCTCGACTATGGTAGCTAAATTTACTTACTTAACTGAGAGATAGATAGATAGATAGATAGATAGATAGATAGATAGAACAATTGTTATTTCATGTTCTCGGATATTATTCAACAAAGCACTCGTTAACATAAAACAAATGTTTTATCAAGAATAAAAATTAAGCTTAAAGAAAATAAATAACTTCGCTTAGAAATTATGACCAAAGACAAATAATAGACCTATTCTAATTTAACCATACCCATACAAAAAATAGACAATATGAAGCAACTGTAAAAAACATAATACTCACATCACCCAATATAAAATTGATTTTTGAAAATTCAATTGTTGGTTGGTTGGTTGGTCGGTTCTGCTTTATAGCGTATCAATTTCCGTAGGTTATCTAATGCCAAATCATGTGTAAACTTTCATATTAGATATGTATGTTTTGTAAACGAATAGTTTGTACGGAAATTTTTTAAAATGAGCTTGAGCTAATTTATTTGCATCTAGTTAAATGGTTTCAGGTAGTTTTATTATTCTATTTATAAAAAGTCAAAAGATTTCATATATTAGTATCTAATACTAATAATTCTCTCAAATATTAATCATTTGTTTACATCCAGTTAAATGGTTTCAATTACAGTTAATGAATGATCAGTTCTATTAATCCTACAAATAGGACTATAACAAGCACTACCACTCCGGATCAGAGTTGACCTGTGATAATGGTAATAAAGGAGTACTCTACATTTCCCAAAGTTCCAGGACTGGAGCCTCACCATCAGATGCAGTTTAGTGTCATAAGCAAGACACTCATTTAGGGGCTACATACGCAGCCGACTGGGCTAAAAAAAACTTTGTAATGTAAAACTTAAACATCATAGCTATAGATAATACTTAACCACAGACTTTAAATAATACTAACATTATTTATGAATTCGCTGATCTATTTATAAATTGTATCTTTAATAATAATAATAATAATAATAATAATAATAATAAGAAGAAGAAGAAGAAGAAGAAGAAGAAGAAGAAGAAGAAGAAGAAGAAGAAGAAGAATGTTCGGAAAAAAAGGAAACCAACAAGTACTAAGAAATATTGGAATCGGAAACCATCAAACCAGTGGAGGTGAAAGAAAGATTTTTTAAAAGTATCTCAGACGAACGAGAAAACGTCTGCAGCAGGAATCTCATCAAAAGGATAAACAGCTGGCCTATCCCCCTTGCAACATACAGTTGACCATTCTTAAATTAGACGAATGAACTCAGACAAATAGACCAGAGGAAAAGAAAGCTAATGATTATACATAAGGCTAAAATTTTTAAATCAGTGCATCTTTAAAGGACAACGATTGCTAATCCCATCCCAAACATGTGTGTTCTTGCGAATAAACTGTACTATACCCCTAATGAAGCGTTGGAGAATCGTCCCCTTCTTAATCCAGTCGTTATAGACAGTCACCAACAAAGGTACAAACATGTGCAACAGACTCAAGTACACGCTCTGCCTTAAGATTGATCATTTTTTCCAATAGAAATGCCTTCAACCACAACACATCAAAACCTATTTAAAAATTCGACCAATGAAAAGGCTGAAAAGTTTCCAATGTAAGAAAACAAACTTTAAAACTTTATTGGTCAGGATTGTTACTATAAACAAATTAACTTTATTATTATTATTATTATTATTATCATTATTATTATTATTATTATTATTATTATAACAGTGTTTGTTGTCACTGTCACGCTTCGTGGGTTTGTGGCAGATATAATTCGCTGAGTGCTCAATATCTGTAACAGAACTATTATATAATAATAATAATAATAATAATAATAATAATAATAATAATAATAATAATAAGTTTATATACATTAGCTTTTATATATATCTAATATCATGAAATCTTGTTTGTGACCACAGGTTTAGACGTCATGAAACCTGTGGCATCAGACAAGCTTCCATGTTAAATATATATAAAAACTAATATATATTTACTTATATATATATATATGTGTGTGTGTGTGAGAGAGAGAGAGAGAGAGAGAGAGAGAGATTGTGTTTATGAGAAAGAGAGAAAGAGAGAGAGATGTGACATTTTTTAAGTTAAAGTACTAAGTTCAAAGGACTAAGTGTTCAACATGACAAGTGATCCGTTATCTTCCACATTTTTTTATCTTGTGATTATTGTTGACTTTTTATTTAAATTCTTTTATCTCTAGTGAAAAGATTTTATAGACATTGTAGTGTTTTCTTCGTTAGCAGAGTCTATTTTACAAATTTCAAGTTGATATTTCTGCCAATCCCAATTAAAACTCATCCAAAAAGAGTATTCATACTTGCTTCAGAAGCAATATAAAATAATAGAAAACAATTTTTATAACGAATGGGCTCTTCCAAGAGCCAAAGAAACGGTAATCTATGGGTTAAACAGTATCACTACAAGGATGGGTTTGGAATTAGATAACCCACGAAGGTTGATATGCCAAGAAACCAATCAACTTCTTGTTACTAGGATGTTTTCCCATTATTCATGAACATATGATTCAAGCTGTAACAGATTTATTTTTTATTTGTTTTTTTTTTCTTCCTATTCTTACAATTTTTTTTTTTTTCAATTAATTCCATAAGTTCTAAATTTGGATTCCAGTAGAGATTCTACGAATGTCAAGGTAAAAATATTTATTGGCTTATCCTAAAGATATTTCGGGAGCAATTAAGAAGTATATATATATCCAAGTACATTTGTATCAGATTTCTAACAGACACAGGTTGACATACAATATTTCACAAAAATCCTTTTTTGTTTTCATTCTATCATTAACTTTTACAAAACTTCCTGTTCCTTTTGTTGAGAAAAGTACAAAAAATATAGTGTTTTATTGTAGATATGATGTTTTATTGTAGAGATGATGTCTTTTGTTGTTGTTGTTGTTGTTGTTTTTAGGGATTTGGGAGTTTAAACTTCGCTTTGACGTATCTAAATAATTTTTTCTCATTATGCCTCCAACCTCTTACTATACCTCATTTTATCATTTACGCACGCTAGACGAGCTATCAAAGTACTAACCTTGAAAAAAAGTTTATTTCGAGATCATCGTTCATGTTGGTTTACTCTGCTAAAGGCTCTTAATAACCTTTCTTATTTTCACTCCATTCATTTTCAAAAGACTGCTGAGATCCTTAGTTCTTAAAAGGTTACATTTTGATCTGACTAACAGTTTTGTCTTCCTGTTATAACAGTCTTTAACTTTAGAATGTTGCGAATAGTTGAATTTGGGATTAGGAATCTTTCAGTTATGACATCATATCTACAATCTGACTTACTGTTGTACTCGCTACATAATGGACTCCCACTCCTCTATAAATACACGTCAACGGAGCGTCAGAAAGAGTTAACCAGGCCCATATGACACAATTACGTGTGATAACACTTGCGTAGTGGATAGAGAGTCACTAACCCACTGGACTCTCGGCTTCTTATTTACTAACTACTGTTTAACCAGGTTCACTTGTATCTTGTTTCTGTTACTGGGATATGTTTTACTATCAACCTTTTTGTGTTCCCCGTGTCTTTCTTTTGCCAGAATCACAATACTTACAGAACCCAATAGTCTTGTTTCCAATTTCTCAACTATGTTAGGTTGTCTTTACCATTATCCTTGAATGCGGAGCTCCAATTGCCAAAAATATTTCTGTACCTTATGAATGTGAATAAATACAACACAACTGAAATCGTGCGCCTCACACTAATAACTTTTTCCGCCTAACATTTTTATTTTTATTATTACTCCTTTTTGAGTTAGCTGATGGTTTCTGACTCGAATTTGAGTGACAGTAAGTCTCCACAAGTTTCCAGGACTCTTCTCAGTATTCTGGCCGATCTCAATAATGATGTAGTTTGGATGGTCTCCACTCGTCCTCTTATTTCCAAGTCTTCCACTCTTTGTACCATTCTTTTGTTGAATGTACCATGAGCACCAATTATAATTGGTATAAACATCACTTTCATGTTCAACAGTTTGTTCAATTGCCTAGCAAGCTCGAGGTGTCATCCTTCTTTTTGCTTTCTTTCAATTGTACATTATGGTCAGCGGGGACAGCAAAGTCCACAATTCGGTAAGTTCTCTTTTTTGTTTTTGATTATTATTATTATTATTATTTTTTTTTTTTTTTTTTTGCTTTTGATTATTACGAGTTCTGGTTGTCTGGCAGAGATTACTTGATCCTTCTCTGGTCCACTTTAAGAATGTTTCCGAATATCTTATGATGAGGAAAGCCCATGTATTTATCCCTTTTATAAGGTTCCTGCTATATAGTTTGCTTTTGAGTCACTTTTTCGACCCCCTGAGATACTCTCAATTTTTTTCTTTCCTCTCCACTTGTTTGATAGTGTCAGCTTCCAGTTTTCCCAAGTATTTGTAGGTTTCCTTTTCTCCTAACGCTCCAATTATTATTATTATTATAGTGAGTTTTCCCACCGGCGTGTTCTTTCATTGGAGTCTAAGTGACTGCAAGTCTCCTCAGATCTCCAGGACTCTTCTGAGTATTCTAGCCGATTTTTAAAATGTTGTGGTCTAGATGGTCACGATTATCTCTCTTATTTCCATTTCCTCCGGTTTTTTACTCAACTCTTTGGGACTATTCAAAACACACCAACTAAAGTCACCGTCACCCTCACGTTCCACAGTTTTTTGAGTTCTCTAACAAGGCCCAAGTACTTGTCTCTCTTTTTTCTTCTTTTGTTTTCACTTTATTGTCCACCGAGACTGCAAAATCCTCTTGACAACAAGTTCTTTTTTTTTCTTCTTAATTAATAACAAGTCTTGTCTTCTGACCAGGCTTTAATGATTAATCAGGATCTCAAAATCCCAAAGAATTTTATGCATCTTCTAGGATGGATTCTGTTGTGTGCATTTTGGTAGGAGTACCATCTATCACGAAAACCATCCAAATTTGATGAACCAGACATTCGGCAGACTGCTGGAGAAGTAAGGACGAACTCATAAGTGATGTACTCCCGTGGACCCCTTCATATGAACGAGCAAAGGTTGGATGACCAGCTAAAACATATCTACAGAAATTCTGTACCGATACAGGATATAGCCTGGAAGATATGTCGCCAGCGATGGACGATAGAGACGAGAGACGAGAGAGTCAGGGAAATCCGAGCTAGCATTTGGTTACAATCCATCACTGGGTCTTTACAAAAGACCAAAGATTTGGGAAAATAATTATTATTTGTACTTTTGTTTTCTGCAGCTTCTTCTGCGTTATATTATTCAGTCATATTTATTGTACTCTCCGAAGGAAACGGGCATTTTCGCAAAGTGCAACTTTTTGTATTTTTCATATAGGCTGGAAACTGCCACGTAGCTTGTGAATATATTTATGTCACTTTCTTGATTATACTCAGGTCTCCCCCTATTTCTAGCATGATGGTAGTTTTAAGGTGCCACTTTTTTTTTCAATTTCAATTTCCATGTCTTTGTATTTACATATTTAATCTTATTCTTTGACTAATATGTTATTCCTTGTTGGTGCAGGCAATTTTGTTTTTTGTTGTTATTTTTTAACCAGCTCATTGGACTAACGAGTAGAGTGTTCGCCAATGGTCCGGGAGACCTGGGTTCAATCCCAGGTCGCGTCATACCAAAGACTAAAAAAAAAAAACAGTCAGCCAGAACCGGTATAAAAGAAGCATTGTGAGGAGGGGAATTTTGTTGCCGGGCAGCAGAATTGTGCAAACCAGTGTATTGACGCGGCAAGTGAGGGTAAGAGGGAGAGAAAGAAACAGAGAGAGACAAGACCGGTGGTGAGCAATTAAATGATTTCAGAAATGGTTCTATCTATGGGTCAAATAGAAATGTTTAATATTTAAACTGAGTGCAAACAAATGACTCATACTAAATTGATTTGTTAGAAATAGAACAGTTTGATCATTTAATTGTGTGTAAACAAATGACAGACTGATGTTTAATTAAATTGTTAGAGATACATATCAATACTTGGAACTATTTAACTTAGTTGACTTATGTTTACAAACCATATATATTGATTATATAGCAGTGACATATCAATTAGAATGCATTTTTTATAGCCCTTAATCACAATATCAGGTCTATTGTTCTTCATTTTCTATCACTTTTGATAGTAAAGTCGCAGAGAATAAATAGTAGCTTCTTTGGATTTTGTAATTAGTTCGGGTTGGTGTTTATACCATTTTGCAGATTTTGGTATTTCATAATATTTGCAGATTTTCTTTTTTAATGAATATAATGTCGGGCCGAGTGTTCGCCAATGGTTCCTGAAATCGGGGTTCAATCCCAGGTCGAGTCCGACCAAAGATTCAAAAAATGGTATTTCCTTCTTTCTTCTTTCTCAGTATAATAAGGTACGGATCAAGGGTAAGTGGAGAAATTGAGGGAAAGGAGTAGCGCCTTTCAGTACACCTTGGTGTAATAGCTATTGAAAAGGGAGCCTCCAGCTCGCCCTCGACTACGGTCAGCCAACTTACTGTCTTTATCGTGCCTTTCTTTTTAATAAAATTTGTCCTTATGGCGTTGTTTTGTGCTGCTATGAGAAGAGATTCAGTTTCTCTCTTTCTTGTGTATTCTTGTATTCCGTGAATTGCCGCATCAACATAAAACTGATGAGTTCTCGTCTTTCTTCATTTCTTTTAATGGCTTGTCTGTCCATGTTATCAATCGGGTATAAATCTTTAACCATCCTCAAAACTTATCTTTCTGATAAAAAGCTTTATGTATCCTTATCAATTTCCTCGTTCTGAGGTCCATATTTCTGATCTCGTTTCTTGTCTATATTTCCGATTATTTAATTATAGAAACTCTCCAGATATTTCCTTCCTTTGATCAATTTTTTACCACAGAGTTTGATCTCCTGTAGTCATCTTGGTTTTCTGATAAACTCCTTTCTTACTTTTTCTTTGATTTCAAGGTTTTTGTTTAGTTTCATTGTTTAATGGCATATCAACCTTTGTTGGTTATTTAATGCCTAAGCCATTCTCTTAGAAGAACAGTAGTGGTACTATTTAACCCATAGCGGGGAGGATAAGGGTGTTCATACCTTTCCTAAGGGTATTTACCCCGAAAGTGAACGTAATAGCGCGATTGGAGTACGAACTCGCTTACTACGATTCAACAGTCCATCGCTTTAACCATTACACCACGAGGACACCCCCCTAAATTTCAAGGAAACTGTACCTTTCTTTTCCTTGCAGCGTTCTGATGCTTTCTTGGTTTGGTAGTTATATTCCTTCTGTTGTTTCTTTTTCCAGATTTCATTCTTATATCTTGGCTATTGATTTTAACAGTTTGTATCACGGTTTTCAATTTCTTTTTGCTCTAGAGAAACATTTTTTATATTATCAACCTGCTGTAAATGTCCAAAATCTCAGAGTAAAGTAAACCTCAACATGAGAACTTTTGAGCACTAGAGACGTTCCAGTCTCTAGTGCCCTATACTTCTCATGTTGAGGTTTACTTTACTCTGAGATTTTGGACATTTTTAGATATTCTATTATCCCAGGTCGAGTCATACCAAAGACTCAAAAAATGGTATTTGCAGCCGCTTTGCTTTTAACATAGCATTATAAGTGCTGTACTCCCTATATAATGGACTCGCCATCCTCCATAAATACACGTCAACGAGAGCGTTCAGACGGAGTGCACCAATCAGCGTGACACAGTCACGTGAGATACTATTTGCATAGTGGATGGATAGTCATTACCCCACTGGACTCTCAGCTTCCTATCAACTAACTATTGTTTAATCAGGTTCACTTGTATCTTGTTTCTGTTACTTAAATATATATGTTTTTCTATCAACCCTTTTTGTGCTCCCCGTGTCTTTCTTTTGTCAACATCCCAATAATAAGGTATGGAACAAGGGTAAAGTGGAGCAATCCAGGGAAAAGAGTAGCGCCCCACACCTTGGTGTAGTAGCTATTGAAAAGGGAGCCTTTGGGTCGCCAACTTTACTTACTTTTATTATCTATGGCTGTATGACGTGTCCTGTAGTCTAAACTTTCTATGGCTATGTTTTTCCCATTTTAATCTATTTTAGAATGTGTTGGTCAATAAGCAATAGAACATCCATACCTGTAGTTCCTTTCTAGCATTCTTTCTGTCTATTAGGATACAGTTTGCAGCTTTCAAGCAAATTATTTCTTTACTTATTTGAGCGATTAGAATTTTCTATATTCACTTGCAGACACGTTATTGGTCCGTAATTGGTTGGCATCTTTCTCTTGGAGCGACTTTTAGCATTATTATTATTATTATTGATATCATTCATTAATTGTTTACACTAATAGTACCTATTGGTTTTCTCTGGAGATCAAGTAACCGCAGTTTTTCTCTATATTCCAGCTCATTGCCCACTGTTCGAGGTGATTTGGATGATTCGTTCTCTCTCTCTCTCTCTCTCTCTCTCTCTCTCTCTCTCTCTCTCTCTCTCTCTCTCTCTCTCTCTCTCTCTCTGTATAAGTTAACAATTTACGTGTCCTGTCGCTCTTGGCATTGATATAAATTGATAAAACTGTTCCGAAACATCATTATTAAAGATTCAGTTTATTTCCTCCAGTATTTCCTCCTCCTACCACCACCACCACCACCTTCCCATAAAACAATTTCTAAGTCATCTCGTCTGCGATTAATTTTGTTTGTCTCTTGAAATGTCTGTGCACTTGTTTTTTTCTTTTCTTTACTTCTATTTTTCTTTTTTTTTTTTTCTTTTTTTTTTTTCTTTGTCGTGTTTGTCTTCTTGTCAGTTCACCGTTTAGCAGTCATAGTCAATTTTTTTCTTTTTTTTTTTTTTTTTTTTGTCTTTTGTCTTTTGTTGTTCTCAAATCTTTTGAGAGTCAAGCCGGCACAACCCTCAATACTAATGGAGTTTCTTTCTCTTTTATGCTGTCTCTTGCCGGTGTTCTCAAAATTATCACGTTCTTAAATATTTGAAACTAGCTCAGTTTCTTTAGTCTTTAATACAAATTAATTTTTCTATGACAGTTTTTATATTTTTTGTTATGGTTTGATATACGTTGGTTGATTGGTTTGTTTTACGGCGTATCAACCATTTTCGTCGGATTAAATTTCAAGCAATTCAGTTTAGTATAAGTATAATCTTTGTTTACAAACAGTTAAATGTCAAAACATTTCAATTAAATATCCAAACAGTTCTATTTTTAAAAAAATCCAATTTAGCATATGAACACAGTTTAGTTCTATTTGACCCATAGATAGGACCCCACCAGGTGCTACCACTACCGGCCAGAGAGGACCTGGGAGTGATTGCATTGAACACATACTCCGCATTCCCCAAAGCTCCAGCATTACCGGAACCTCACCATCAGATTGTGCTGTGTCATATCCAGGACACTGGTTGGAGAGGGATCATACCCCTCTGCGGAACAGCAGTCGGTGTATTCTAACGTTTTCTTTAATGCATTTTTTGGTGAAGCTAACATATTAATTTCATGTGATATTGGAAAATATGAAATTTATTAATGTCAATAAATGAGACATCATCACATAACTACTTCCTTGACATTCTAATATTCAAATCTAGTCTTTACAGCTGTTGTAGGGGTTTCGTGAACTCCTAATAGATCAACTAGAAGACAATAGCCTTCCACACGTTGATTATGAATTCGGAGCAAGAATATCTCGTCTACTTTGATAGGGATACTAAAGTTGTAAGATTTCGAAAGAAAGAAAGAAAGAAAGAAAGAAAGAAAGAAAGAAAGAAAGAAAGAAAGAATTGTGTCAGAGTTTGTCGTATTGAAATAATGAGATTAGGGTGAGAAGAAGAAGAAGAAGAAGAAGAAGAAGAAGAAGAAGAAGAAGAAGAAGAAGAAGAAGAAGAAGAAGAAGAAGAAGAAGAAGAAGAAGAAGAAGAAGAAGAAGAAGAAGAAGAAGAAGAAGAAGAAGAAGAAGAAGAAGAAGAAGAAGAAGAAGAAGAAGAAGAAGAAGAATCGTATATTCAGAGCCTTTAAAAATTGAAAAGGTTAAATTTGCTAGGAACTTCGAAAGACCAATAAAGCATAAGTATAAAGAAAAAGATCTATCAAATAGTTGATGATGTGACCCATTAGACCATCGAATCAATTTAAAAAGAATGAAAATCTGAAATAAAATGGTAAATGATAGTTCTACCAATTTTTGAACAATCCTGAAGAATGTTATCAAAGTAAACCCCTACAATAGCTATAAAGACTACATTTGAATATTAGAATGTCAAGGAAGTAGTTCTGGACAGAACACAGTGATAATGTCTCATTTAGAAGTAGAAATCAGAGTCACGACTCAAATTATCTATATAGTATAGAATACTGAAGAGACTGGCACATTACTGATGAGACTTGCTGTCCCTTGATCTCCACTGAAAGCCACTACATATAATTCTTAAAGTGATATTGCACAACCATCAAAGTTTGTTTTTTGTTTTTGTTTTTTGTTTTTTTAGGTTGTGGTAGTGTTAAATTTAACTTGGTATTACGTGTCTTCGAGATTATACCTTTTCATAGAAAATAGAAAGGTCATAGCAACGGTTTTATAATTACAGCAAATACTTGGGTACTAGTTTTATGTTGGGTAGGAGAGTCTATAGTTTCATTTTTTACGCAACATATCATATATAAGACCATACAGTGTATCTTTAGGACTACCGGCTCATTGGCCTGACGAGTAGAGTTTTCGCCAATGGTTGAGGAAACCAGGGTTCAATCCCAAGTCGCATCATACGAAAGACTTTTAAAATGCTACTTGATACCTCCTTGCTTAACACTCAGCAAAATAAGGTACGTATCAAGGGTAAAGTGGAGCAATCCAGGTAAAGGAGTTGCGTCCTCCTCTACACCTCAGTGTAGTAGCTATTGAAAAGGGAGCCTTCTGGTCGCCCTCGACTATGGTCGCCAACTTTACTTACTTATAACTTTTCTCCAACTCTATTTTCTGCTTCAGTCTATCAACAAAGTATCAACAAATCACACTAAAAAAAAAAAACGAAATATAAACTTTGGAAATAAACTTGATTCAAACCTCAAATATAAAATACAGTAAAATAGTAAAAAAGAATATAGTTTAATGATTTAACTAAAGATGAAAAGGAATTATTAGCAGAAAAAATTATTTGGTAATATCTTTACTGGTTTTCTCAACCAAAAAATTAAAAAATAGCTCCTGGAATTCGTGTCCGAAGTTGAGATATTTAGTAGACTAATGTTTACCAAGGCACTGCAGGCTAACAGCCAAACTCCTTAATACGGTAATGTAAATGGGTGGGTATATATGCTACCAGCCAAATTCCTTAATACTGTTATGTGAGTGAGGGGTATATGCGAAGAAATACGATGATTTTTATTATGTTTAATCAAAAGATAACCATAAAATATCTACAAAAAAAGCTTTTTCGGTATTCGAACAAGTTTGTGGCTTCGGGAAAAAGTTTGAAAAAAATACATCAATGAATACATTTCTTTTGGGATCTTTCGAGATTAAAATCGGCAGCGTGCCATTCCAGTGACTTGATAAAGTTTTGTAAAAAATTAATTCAGGTTCCTTCTTATGTGTGTGTGTGTGTGGTTGACCAAAATCTCCAAGAAAACCAATGAGCGGTTTTTTACCTGGTGATGGATTTCTGTATTTTTTTTATTATCAGAAAAAAATATTATTAAAATTGTCCAGCATAATAGACTGTTCTAACATTACATAAAAGGTGTGTTTGTCTGTCCTATATAGGCAGTCAAGCGGGTTGATAAATAGCAAACAGATTTTGTGAGCATACTTATTAAACCCAAAAGATTATATCGTAAAAAAATGTGCCTTTCATAGGGAAATAGAGGCTCTTATCAGGAAAGGTCTCTATGCAATAACTAACAATCATGCTACTACAATACGTATAGAATTTCAATTTCCAAACATGAAAACGAAAAGGTTAAAGAATTACTTGACTTAATAAAACTATTTTTTACATTTAATTAACTATTACTTGTTAGTTCTTCAAGCTGTTGATATAAAATAATTAGATAGTATCAGTTAGAATTAAAAATCGGGATAAAAAAAAAAGCAAAAATGTTTGAAGTGATAAATATCGTAAGTGTCTCAAATTCAAATTAGTACTATTTCAACACAACATTCTTTTATAGAATGCAGTAAAGTCATGATTGGTAAATCTCTTTTCTCCCATATAAATTTATCTTTTGTTGTAACAATTGTCATCTGTAACTGTTGTGTATAAACTTTTAGTTGACAACAGAGATTGTAATATAACAAGGTGTTTTACAATTCTTGATCTTTCGTCCAGCGAAGACGGGGACTTCAGCTTGAACACTATGACCGATCACCTTTTACTTATATAACTTACTTTTAATTATATATTAAGTATTATAATGATTATCACATCTGTGTTAAGCAAATGTAAGTATATCTGAAGATAGATAGATAGATAGATAGATAGATGATGGTATTTTTTTATAAATCAATATATCTATTAGCTAAGATTGGTGTGCACAAAATATATCTTGGTAAATGTGCATTAATATATTATGATAAACATCTATTTTATATGCACATCTATATACCTATTTTCAAAATATAGTCTAGTTCTGGCACAAGGTTACAAGCAGTG
The DNA here is from genome assembly GCA_963585895.1 of Sepioteuthis lessoniana. NCBI lineage: Eukaryota > Metazoa > Mollusca > Cephalopoda > Myopsida > Loliginidae > Sepioteuthis > Sepioteuthis lessoniana. The sequence goes on along the minus strand of CAUZXS010004395.1, from coordinate 29,925 downwards.
GAAATAGAACTTACCCGTAATTGCCTTTGAACTGTCTTAGCTTAACATTATACCACAAAAGACGCTTTTGAAGATTAAGCGTAGCTTAGATTTACGAAGGAATCGGAAGTATAAGTACAGGGTGAAAATCGAACTCACTGCGAAGTAATAATTGGCCCTCAAGACGAACTTGCTAAATATAATACTACTGCAATATGTTTGTGTTCTTTATCGTATCAAATGTAGCATAGTAATTAAAATATATATTGTAATGATAGATAGATAGATAGATAGATAGATAGACTGAGATAGATAGATTTACAATGCCCTCCGTACAAGCAAGATGTAACATAAGATCAATTTTTAATCGGAGTTTAACAGGTTTTCTTTGTTCTTGACTAGTTGCCATACCAAGGGTTAAGAGCTCCATCTGCCCTATTATTTAACTCATAACTGAAGAGAGAAACGTTTGATTTATACCTTTCCCAAGGATATTAGTGCTATGATAAATGCAATCAGCTTCGTCCAGAATTTGAACTCGTATCTCCGTGTATATTTCTTCCAACGATTACCATTACACCGCCTCCTACATAGTAATCAATATTTTTTAGTGTTTCTGTGTCTGTGAGAAGAAGAAGAAGAAGAAGAAGAAGAAGAAGAAGAAGAAGAAGAAGAAGAAGAAGAAGAAGAAGAAGAAGAAGAAGAAGAAGAAGAAGAAGTTGAGATAACTGCTAATACAATTTATTAAATGTCTGTCACTAGTCTGATGCGGATTCACTAACAATGGTCTTGGAGATAGATATCTGCTAAATATCTGCACCAGACTGTAGCATGCTTTAGTATATTGGTAGACGGCTATAAGTTTTCAGGGTTAGGAATATTTGCAAAATATGAGTTTAAATGTTAAAATCAGCTTTTCAAACAAATATCTTTAATTATAATTAGATTATATCTGTGATGCATGTGTAAACATTAGCTTCTATGCAACTCAACTTTCTGTTTAAGACTCAGATATTTTTCGGTCAACCGGGCCATTAGCCTAATGAGTAAAGTGTTCGCCAATGGTCCGGGAGACCGGGGTTCAATTCCAGGTCGAGTCATACCAAAAACTCAAAAAATGGTTCTTGATGTCGCCTTGCTTAACACTCAGCATTATAAGGTAAGGATCAAGGGTAAAGTGGAGCAATCCAGGGAATTGAGTAGTGCCCTTCCCTACACCTCGGTATTGTAGCTATTGAAAAAGGAGGCTTCGGGTTGCTCTCGACTAAGGTCGCCAAATTTACTCACTACATTTTATACATCAAATTACACACAGTTTAGCATAACGCCTTTGTTTAATGTTTGGCAAAGTAGTCTTTTAAAACCAATTGCAACAGAGCAGTAAGTTCTATCCTAACCAAGGTATTTGTGTTCTAGTAATGACACTAAACTGTATCCGTGTTTTTTTATGAATGCAGAGTATCTCTTCATTGGAATTACTCCCAGGTCCACACTGTGTCGGAGTGGTAGTACCTGTTAGGGTCCTATCTACAGGTCTAATAAAACTGATTAACCATTTAACTGTGTGCAAAAAAATAACTAATGTTAAATTGAATTGTGAGTATTAAATAGCAATACTTAAAACTATTTAACTATGTAAATACATGGTTAATACTAAATGAAATTATTAGTGTTAGATAGTAATACCTGTAACCATTTAACTAAGTGTAAACATATGGTTAATACTAAATATAATTATTAGTGTTTGATAAAAATACTTGTTTGTTTGAAATATTACCTTCAAACTATTTGTTTACAAATCGTATGTATTTAATATATATATATATATATATATATATATATATATATATATATATATATATATATGCGCGCGCGCACGTGTGTGTGTGTGAGAGAGAGAGAGAGAGATAGCAAGCGGAATTCGACATTAAATAACCTGAAAGGGTTGGTATGCCATAAAACCATACCAACCAAAACAATCAAACCACGGTAGTTCTCCTTCTTATATCCATTAAATCTGCTTTCTTGCCAAGGAAATGTCTAAAATCAATTCTGTCTCCCTCAATGAGTCGGTTTGGTTTGGTTTGGTTAGGTTTGGTTTGGTTTTGTTTGGTTTGGTTTCTTTGTTTAATTGCATATCAACCTTTTTGGATTATTTAATGGCAAAACCACCCTTGTAGAAGAACAATAAGGGGACTATTTAACCTGTACTGTGAGAGAAAGGAGGTTTATACCTTTCCCGAGGATATTTGTCAAAAGGTGAACGTAATACCGTCACTGGAGTTTAAACATGATTACCACGATATCACTGTCCGGTACGTAAGTCACTACGCCATAATGATTTTCTCCTCAGTGAATTGAAGCATATTTCTGCACTACGTAAACCAAGGATTGAACACATGACTATTAGATAATCGGATGAATTTTAACAAGGCTCTTATGAACTGTCCAGCATGATATTCAGATAATTTTAATTTTATATTACTGATTTTAGTCTTAATCACTAAACGTCTCGGGGGTGTCCTCGTGGTGTAATGGTTAAAGCGATGAATTGCGGAATCGTAGTACGCGAGTTCGTACTCCAGTCGCGCTATTACGTTCACTTTCGGGCAAATACCCTTGGGAAAGGTATGAACCCCCTTATCCTCCCAGCTATGGGTTAAATAGTACCACTACTGTTCTTCTAGGAGAATAGCTTTGGCATTAAATAACCTAAAAAGAGTTGATATGCCATTAAAACAAAGAAACCAAACCTAAACTTCTCTGACGTAACAGTTATCGCTATAAAAATGAACTCAGAGAGCTAAATTCAAACCCTAGACGAAGATGTTTGCGTTGAAAAAAGCATGAATATATTTCTTCTTCCTCTCCAGTTATCGGTAAATCGTAGAGTTAACAGAGCTCTTTAGCAGTGGTATGGCCACCGGTCTAGGAAAACGACGAATAATCTTAAATTCAAAACAAGAATATTTAGCTAAAACAAGAATATTTAGCTAAAACATGGCTAAAACATCACAGACACCGTGTAATTGCGGGACATTTACACTAGGATAAATTGGGCTCTTTAGTCTTGGTAACACAATCGATCTTTGAGAAGGTATACTCTGAATAAAAAACATCTCAAAAACTAACCTTGTTTCGCATCCTGCCCGTGGGCTAGAGGTTGGATAAATACAAAGCCCTTAACAGATTATAACGATCGATTGTTCTCACCAGAAGTGTCCCAGTATATGAAGATTATAACGAAAATTTTTGCTCCAATCCTTTTTCCAGTCCAAAAGTAAGACAGACATTAAGCTTAAATCCTCGCGTCTGTACTGTGTGTTTTGAATTCCAAACGAAAATATTCGCCCCTTTCATGTTTAACTTGGTGGGGGTCTTTCTTTTAACTTTTTTTATACAGACAACAAGTATATGGTAATTTAGTACACATATCAAAGCTTTTACATCTCGTCATTCGTTTTCAGTTTTGCTTGAAGTAGTTCCTGTTACTCATTGGATTTTGTCACTATTGCAAGACCAGGTATTTTGTTTTTATTTTTGTTTTGTTTTTGTTTGTTTTATTTTGTTAGTTTTTTAGGGTTTTGTTTTTGTTTGATTTTCTAGGGTTTTTTTTTTTTTGGTTTTGTTTTTTTTTGTTTTGTTTTTTTGGTTTTGTTTCTTTTCCAATTGTTTTGGGGTTTTTTTGCTTTTGTCTTTGTTTTTTTTTTTCTTGTTTCTGTTTTATGCATTTTTGTTGTTTTTTCTTTTTCTTTTTCTTTTTTGTAGTGACGTCATTCATTTAAATTTTTTTGTTACCACTTACTAACCTTAGCTTTGTTTACTTAAGTTATTTCAGTTTAGCACAAGGTCAAAAGTATGGGCACCAAGGAGATCATACTCACAATCAATGGTCTTCGTTGGTTGGTTGGTTGGTTGGTTGGTTTTACGGCGTATCAATCTTTTTGCATCATTTAACGCTGCATTAAGACATTTTGATAAAAATTTAAGCAATTCAGTTGAGTATAAGAATAGGTTTTTTACTTACACACAGTTAAATGTCAAAACAGTTCTATTTCAAACAGTTCAGTTTAGCATAAGTACACAGTTTAGTTCTATTTGACCCATAGATAAGCCCCATCAGGTGCCACCACTCCGGGTCAGAGCGGACCTGGGATCGATGGCAATGAAGCTCACCGTCTGATTATTTAGTGTTATATGCTGGACACTCGTTAAAAGAATCTTACCCCTCTTCAGAGATGCAGTCGGTGTATTCTATAACACCAGTCGACTGGGCCAAGGACTATCAGGTGCAACCACTCTGGGCTAGAATGGACCTAGGAGTGATGGCAATAAAGGGGTACTCCACATTCCCCAAAGCTACAGCATTACTGAAGCCTAGCCGTCAGATAATTCAGTGACATATCTAGGATACTTGGTGAGGGAATCTTACTCTACTACAGTGTCGCAGTCAGTTTGTTCTGTAGCTCCAACCGACAGGGCCATTTCAATGGTCTGCTAGCCGAACTTGTTAAACATTCCATAACGTGAGACACTTACTTGAGTATACTTTTAGTTTGAATGGATGAAAAAAATGGAAATAATTATAACGACTTATCAGTCAATCATGATGGAGAAACTTCAGTTAACTTATATGAATTGTTTAAACTACACCCTTAATAATATGCCCCAGAGGTGATGATGATGATAATGATGATGATGATGATGATGATGATGATTCTAATCTGAGAGACGACTCAATGTTCTGTGTTCGGTAACAGAATAAAATAGATAATGCATGAAAAAACTACAATTCCATATTCCCGCTTTAATCTTAAGCATTGGTCGATATGTCCAAACTAATATCATCGTTAAACTATAGTATACATATGTGCCCTGGACGTGAAAACCGACGTGCATATCCATATCAATGCTGAAACAATTAAACACTTAGGTACTTTAGATGTGAAAACCGAGCTGCAAAAAAAGGTTCCATATTGAAACAACTTCTAAATGTACTTTTCAGTTAATTTCTTAAGGGGAAACAACCATATTTTCGATTCTTTAGTGGTCTATAAGGGACATTTTTCTTCTTGTCTCAAAGAAAGAATATCTTTATTTTATATGAAGATGAAATAAAATATCTAAGCTCTTTAAAAGAAGTGTGATCTTACCGTAAAACGTACTCAGTATGAATAGCCTGAGATAGATGTATATAAAGTTACATGGGCGCTAACTAAACGGCTGGAGAAAAGGCTTGACGGCAAACTACACAAGAATGCTGCGAGCAATATTGAACAGGTCCTGTAAGCAACACCCAACAAAACAACAGCTGTGCGATCACCTGCCACCCATCACGAAAACTATCAAAGTTAGACGAATCAAACATGCAGAACACCTCTGGAGAAGTAGGGACGAGCACATAAGTGATGTACTTCTATCGACCCCTTCACATGGCCGTGCAAAAGCAGGACGACCAGCTTGAACCTACATACAGCAGCTCTGTGAAGATACGGGGTGTAGCCCTGGGGACCTGCCGGAAGCGATGAACGATAGGGAGGGGTGATGAGAAAGCGTCTAGGATATCTGTGCTTATGGCACAAGATGATGATGATATATATATATATATATATATGTGTGTGTGTGTGTGTGTGTGTGTGTGTGTGTGTGTGTGTGTGTGTGTGTGTGTGTGTGTGTGTGTGTGAGTGTGTGTGTTGAAAAGATAGATTTGTCTGAATCTCAGAGTATGACAGAAATGTGTGGAAAGTTGGATAAATCAAACACTTAACTCAAATTTATATGTGTGATATTTCTTTCGGCTTTCATTTCATCTGGTCGAAGTTCGTGAAGATGAAATGAAGCCGAACGAAATATCACACATCTAAATTTGAGTTAAGTGTTTGATTCATCCAACTTTCCACATATTTCTATATATCTATATAAAGTGAGAGGGGGATTAATTCTTGAATGTCGAATACTTTAGAAGGGCCCATAGTTGATGCAACAAGTATAGACTTGAAACACTGATTAAACTTGAGAGTTTTTGCTTCATATCTTTAATCCGAGCAAATTTTTTTTGTGGGTGTGTGTGTGTGTGTTTATTTCCGTTTCTGTAGATTTTTCTTTATAGTCTCAACATCTATTTTATAATTTCTTTTGGTAATCACTAAACTTCAAATTATACCTTTTCTTTCTCTTAAACTTATCTTTCACTCCAAATGCATCAATTTATACGTATATATATATATATATATATATATATATATAGAGAGAGAGAGAGAGAGAGAGAAAGAGCAAGAGAGAATGAGAGAGAGAGAGAGTTATTCTTGAAATTCAAAGACTTTACTAAGTGATGCATCAAGTTATACAATTAAAACAATGTCTAAACTCGAGAGATTTTTTTTCTTTTACGGTTCTCTCTCTATATATATATATATATATGTGTGTGTGTGTGTGTGTGTGTGTGTGTGTGTGTGTGTGTGTGTGTGTGAGTAAAGATAAAAGGAAAAATGAATAAACCGAAGCACAAACAACGGATTTAAATTGATATTTCTACTTTACTTCATCAAAGAGTTCGTCAGATTTCTGAAGAAGTCATTGATGAAATAAAGACGAAATATTAATTTGGATCCGTTATCTGTGCTTTGTTGATCTACTTTTTCCATTTATTTTTCCACATCTTGTCAGATTTTTCCAATCTTCTATTCCACTCCCTCTCTAGTGTTCACCAGTGGCTCGGGAGACCGAGGTTCCATCGCAGGTCGTCACACCAAAGACTCAAAAAGTGGTATTTGATACCTCCTTGCTTAACACTCTGCATTATAAGATACGTATCAAGGGTCAAGTGGAGCAATCCAGAGAAAGGAGCAGTAGCTATTGAAAAAAGAAGCCTTCGGGTCACCCTCGACTACGGTCACCAACTTGTGTATATATGTATATATATATATATATATATATATATATGTGTGTGTGTGTGTGTGTGTGTGTGTGTGTGTGTGTGTGTGTGTGTGTGTGTGTGTGTGTGTGTAGAAAAACTGATAACAATGATCCAAGTGGAAGGAATGATTTATTGAGAGGTTGACACTATAGCGTTTCGGTTCTACTGAACCATCATCAGGACAATAACTCCAAAAAGATTTTACAGAACTTTTTCAGATCCAACATGGAGATAATGAATACAGCCAGAATGGGGGTGATCACCGGAGGGAAGCGGGGGAAAAAAGTCTCCTCCCATTTAGGTTACTTCCGGTCTTATTTCGTTTCCAGTTGAGACCATAACAAAATAACTAGACGGAAGTTTTAATTTACTTTCTACAATGATTCAAACTTCATTTTAAAGTAATTCTTCAGGTTTAACAATAATTTAAGGAATTTCAACAAAACTAAAATTTCTATTAACCATAAGCAAAGACTACAATTTCATCAATTACAGGAATACATATCTTAAACACCAAGTTTACTCCCCTACTTTTATATATATATATATATATATATATATATATATATATATATATATATATATATATCATTAAGAAAAAACACAAACCGGTCTCATTAGGATTATGAATTTATTTCTATCCTGTTATGTGTTTTGGATAAAATCAAAAAAAGCAAAAAAATATTAACAGGACTTCTTCAGATCTTATGGATAAAATAAATCAGAATAGACCTATTGATATGTAATGTCTGTTACATTGAGCTCTTTACCAGGAAAATTTAAAAGTTTACTTTTGAATAGTTTTCTTGTCCTGATGGAATTACTCCCAACTCCGGTTTAACTGGACCAAATGATACTTATATATATATATATATATATATATATATATATATATATATATATATATATATATATATATATATATATATCCAGTCAGTGTCCAAAGACAGTAGGTATGGATTATTCTTTACATAGAATATATGAGGGTGCTCAATGTATGGCTATTGTTAGTTCCCTATTTATTCTCTAAGGTATAACAAAATTCACATTCAGAGCGTATATAGTACAATTTAATGGAGACTTAACCGAGTTTGTGTCCCCATTAAATTGTACTATATATATATATATATATATATATATATATATATATATATATATATATATATATATATGCACGCAATCTTATTTCTATTTACATAAATATTGACTTTTTTACACGGTTTTAATGCAGTAGAGTTTAGTAAAGGATAATACATAAGAATATCAGTTTTGATTGAATAACGTTTCTCAAGAAAAAATAAAATTCTGATATCTTTGGCTCCGAAAAAACAATTAATGTAAGAAATACTATTATAGCAAATATCATCCATTTTAATTGTATAATGTTCCACTAGAAATAATAAAATCCTGCTATCTTTCATTTAGAAGAAAATCAACTTTTTATCAAAAATTGTTTGGGGTGTACTTATTTATGGGTGATACTGTAAACAATAGCAAATGATATTCATTTTGATTGTATAATATTCCATAAGAAATAAGAAAATCCTGCTATTTTTGGTTTAGAAGAAAATGAACTTTTTATTAAAGATTGTTGGGGGTGTAGTTATTTATGAAATATTTTAAGGGAAGTACGTATTTATGGGTGATAGTGTATATATGCACACGAACGTGCACACAGATTTCTCTGAAGTTTTCATTCTTGCCCCAATTTCATTGGGCTTCTTATTTTAGGTAGCATGTTCTTTCTTTCTTTCTTTCTTTCTTTCTTTCTTTCTAACAGTATGTTTGAATCTATTTATCGACTGAAATATGTCTATGCTTTTAAAGATATAATTTATTTTGTGCACATATTTTGTAAGGATTTATTTTTATAAGTCTCTTCATTTGTCAAATCAAGAATTAGCTAATCAATTAATAGACATCTCCCTCTCTCTCTCTCTCTCTCTCTCTCTATATATATATATATATATATATATATATATATATATATATATATATATATATATATATATATCACAATCTTTTGAATTAAAAAAAATTTCCTCCCCTGAAAGAATCATGGCTAACATATGAATTTATTTCCATCAGATTTTCTTTCTCGTTAACACTTTTACACCTTTAGATTAATCCTAAAATTTTGTCATTTTCCTCTTACCCTTTTTTTTTTTTTTCAAACGATACTTTTACTATAATAAGCAAAATGTTTGGGATATCAGTCACGTGATATCAGTCACGTGACATCACTCGCATTTTTCCTTTATAATTACTTCTATTATTTTACTATCCACATTGTTATTTTATAAGTCAGCATTCTTCTTTTTTATTCCATCATTTTCTCGCTATCTCTATGTTACTCAATCAATCTTTTCTTCATCTTCTTCTTCTTCTTCTTCTTCTTCTTCTTCTTCTTCTTCTTCTTCTTCTTTCAACTTCATTCTTCTTCTTCTCCTTCTTTCATTTTCATTCTTCTTCTTCTTCTTCTTCGTCTTCTAACTGCGTTCTTCTTTTTTAGCTTCATTCTTCTTTTTCTTTTAACGTTCTTCTTCTTCTTCTTCTTCTTCTTCTTCTTCTTCTTCTTCTTCTTCTTCTAACTGCGTTCTTCTTTTTTAGCTTCATTCTTCTTTTTCTTTTAACGTTCTTCTTCTTCTTCTTCTTCTTCTTCTAACTGCGTTCTTCTTTTTTAGCTTCATTCTTCTTTTTCTTTTAACTTTCTTCTTCTTCTTCTTCTTCTTCTTCTTCTTCTTCTTCTTCTTCTTCTTCTTCTTCTACCAATCATTATACTAGCCCTATTGATATCAGTTTCCTATTTTCATTCTTTCATTCCCATAACCCTTATCCTACTCTCTCTATTCATTCTTCCTTTCGTTTTCACCATTTTAAAACTTCGTCTCTTTTTTTTTCCAGCATTGCTATTCTTACTTCCGTATGCTATTATATCACATGGTTTCTATTCTTCTGTCGGGTTTTCTATTTCTATTATTTTCCTGAACTCCATAACACTTACCACCATAGTACCACAACTAGTATCAATCTTATGAATACATACATACATACATAGAATGATAGATAGATATGAACATACATACATATGACTATAGATAGATAGAATGAGATACATACATACATACATACATACATACGTACACGCGCACACACACACTGCTGTATACACATCACTCTTATATGCACACGCTTTGTTTTTCTTTATCTTTTTTCTTTCTTTCTTCCTTTCTTTCTTTCTTTCTTTCTTCCTTCCTTTCTTTCTTTCTTTCTTTCTTCCTTTCTTTCTTTCTTTCTTCCTTCCTTTCTTTCTTTCTTTCTTTCTTCCTTTCTTTCTTTCTTTCTTTCTTTCTTTCTTCCTTCCTTTCTTTCTTCCTTTCTTTCTTTCTTTCAATACTATACCACTCTTGCCACTATTCTGTCCCTATCGATATGGCTCTTCCCGTCTTTGCAAAGGACGAACCATATGACAGGCGCAGTAAGTCAGCAATAAGATCGTGCACACAGTTAGAAACTTCAATTGGCCAACAGACCATAATCCTTTGCTACGCGACCCTTTAGTTGATCGATGAGGTGAAGCTGTCAACGTCCGGTAAAACCCAAGAGCACTGACTGAAGCCAGTGGTGAAGTGGGTGTTTGTGGGTTGAGTTATAGGGAAAAGGATGAGATAACCTGGGGTTGGTTGGAAATGCTGATGTGGTTTGGAGTTGATAAAGAAGGGTGTGGGGAGTTTGTGAGTTTTAGGAGAGTCATGGTAGATGGAAAGAATCTGTTCAGAAAGAAACTGAAATAGAAATTGGAAGACAGAACAGGATTGACTGAGAGGGAAAGAGAAAGATAAAAAGAAAGAGACAGAGAGAGTGAAGTTAAAATAATGAAAGAGAGGGGGAGTATTCAAGAATGATAATCCTCTCTTTGTAACCCTCACTATGTGTTTGTTTATATCTCCTGTCTCTCTTTTCCTTTTTTTTTTCCTATTTGTTACCTATTTATTTTATTTTATGTCACCTTTTACGTTAACCTAAACACGGAGTCCTTTACACACACAAATAGAGAGAGAGTGTGTGTGTGTGTGTGTGTGTGTGTGTGTGTGTGTGTGTAAGAGAGAGAAAGAGAGAGAGAAAGAGAAAGAGAGGGGGGTGTATGCTTGTACGTACGTGTGTGAATATGCATACCTGCACAAACTAATGTATTTAAGCTTCCATACATTTTTAATCTATGCTTATTCATAATTACGTACTCAGTCTTTCCAATACACTTGCACACACACACACACACACACACGCACACGTGTGTATGTATGTGCATACCAGTTTAAACTTATATTTTTATGAGTTCATTCCTTCTTGATTTCTTCTATATAATTACGCAGTTTCCTAAGCACACAGATATATGAGCAACACACATGCGCACACAATCACATATATAATGTTGTACGTCATTCTTTTTATTTTTCTATCCTTCTATCTGTATCTCGCCTATTTATATATCAATCTAATGAATTTATCGCAATCTCTTCACGCATCTATGTACGTTATCTCAGTTTCTTTTTCCGTTATTTTCTTCCAATGCAGTATTTTGTTGAAATCACTTTGATATCAACCTTTCTTTTAATCTCTTTTTCTTATATTTGGATCTCCCCATCTTTCTCTCCCATTCGATTCCCCCCCCAATGTCTTCTCTAAATTGTATAACACCCCCTTTTTATATCTTCATTCCTGTGTTGTTTTGTTTTGTTTTGTTTTGTCTTACTTTTGTTTTTGAATTTTTTTTTTTTTGTTATTTGTATTTTTCTGTTTTCTTTTTTTATCACTTTATTTCTTTTGCAAGTCTCTCTAAGACATCTTATTGTCTTCTCTCTCTCTCTCTCTCTCTCTCTCTCTCTCTCTCTCTCTCTCTCTCTCACACACACACACACACACACACACACACACACACACACACACACACCTCCTATTTATCTCTCTTTCTTTACCTCTCTCCCTTTCTTTCCCTCTATCTCTCTCTTTCTCCTCCTCCCCTATTTCTCTCTCTCTCTTTCCTCCTCCTCCTATTTCTCGATTTCTTTCCTCCTCTCTCTTTCTTTCCACATCTCTCTCTCTCTTTCTCCTCCTCCTCCTATTTCTCTCTCTTTCTTCCTCTCTCTCTCTCTCTCTCTCTCTCTCTCTCTCTCTCTTAAATTAATTCTACAACATTCTCTTCTACCTCTTTCTAACTGCTTTCCCCGAACCCAGATTTACGCCTGTATTATTTTCCTATTCCTTTTAAATTCCACTTTCATTTTTACTATCTTTCCTTGAATACTTTCCTTTTACAGTTCACTTATATAATTGTTTAATCTGACTCCATCTTGTAGTTCCTTTTCCTTTCCAACGTTATCTCCCTTTCTCCGACTTCATTTCTTCCCAGCCAAACCTTTCCTATCTACCCTTACCACTCTTCTGATTCTCTTATTGTCTTTTTTTCTCTTTTGCTCTTTTTTTTTCCCACTAATCTTTCTTAGTTTAGATAACCAACTTCTAGAACCTTTCCCTCTTTTCATCCCATTTTTCTTATTGACCCTTCTTTTAACGTAATTTTCCTGTATCTTCCAAAATTTTTCTTATCTTTACGAATACTCTTGCTTCATTTCATCTTTCTTTTTCCTTCGGCAACAACCCAAGTTGTCCCTTTTACCAATTGAAATCTCCATACTTCCACAACTATAACTTGCCTCTCTCTCTCTCTCTCTCTCTCTCTCTCTCTCTCTCTCTCTCTCTTAAACAGACGCACACATACATTTTCACACACACCACACTCATAAATACACACACATAAATACACACACACACACACTGTCTGCTTATATCTGCCTGTTTGTCTGTTTATTTGTCTTCCTCTCTCACTCTCTCGCTCACACACATATCTTATTCAGACACACTCGCACACACACACACTCACAAACTCTCTCTCTCTCTCTTTCTCTCTCTCTCTCTCTCTCTTTCACCCACCCACCTCATACACCTACATATACATTCACACATATGCATACACACATACACATACACACACACACATTCTCTCTCTCTCTCTCTCTCTCTCTCTCTCTCTCTCTCTCTCTCTCTTTCATGCACACACCTCATATACCCACATATACATTCACACATATGCATACACACATACACACTCACACACACACTCTCTCTCTCTCTCTCTCTCTCTCTCTCTTTCACACAGACCTCATACAACCACATATACATTCACACATATGCATACACACATACTCTCTCTCCCTCTATCTATCTATCTATCTATCTCTCTGATTTTAGCCTTATGTGAAGACAAGTCCGGACAAGGGCAGCTAGAAATGCCAATGAACCTCTCAGTGATGACGTGAAAAGTCAATCAAAATGGTGGCAGAAAAAGTGTTGCCAGTGTTTATTTCATTATTGGAAGAAAAAACCCAAAGTGAGGTCAGTCCTCTGCGCAGCAAGGTGAAGGTCGACACGTCATCTTGACGCACCAATCTCTTATTTTAGTTTTTCTTGCTGTTATATGTTTCATTCCTTATTTTCATATATATATCCCCACTTTTTTTTTCTTTCTTTAGACACATTTTCCATATTGTCCGCTTATTTGCGCACGACCATGGCTAATTTTCACCTTTAGTTTTCCCACTTGCAGTCTTTGTTGTTGTTGTTGTTGTTGTTGTTGTTGTTGTTGTTACCGCTACTGCTGCTGCTGTTGTTGTTGTTGTTGCTGTTCTTGTTCTTGATTTTGTTCCTTTTGTTCTTTTTCTTGTTTGTACCAATCATTTATTACTATTCTTTGCCAACGCAAATACCTCCAATCATCTCTACTTCAAAGTGCATGCATGCACCTTCATTTATGCGGGAGGTGATCAAAAAATCTTAAGACTTATGATCATTCTAACTTTAGAATTTGTTGAATGTAACAGCGTGTTCAACTGAACAATTTATAAAACAAAGTGATGTCGTCTACACGTCGAAACTTATAAAGCTTATTTGGAAGCTTTTTGAACAAAATGCTTCGATGAAATACATGATTTTGTAAATACAACGCCCTCCATACCCTCAAGAGCTAGTTTCGGTAAAAAAAATTCTTTAGTTTTCTAAACTGAATATTCATCTTAACGATAAGACTTGAAGATATCGTAGACATTCCAAGAAATACAACGTTGCTATTTCAAACCAGATCAAAATAGGGATTTCAAAAGTGCTTTAACCAATAGGAAACTAACTGAAACTCGCTGTATCAAACACCAAGGACACTAACTTTTAAAAAATTAACATTTTATTTATTGTTCACGTCTATCTTCGTAAATACAGCTTCTATATTGATACTTTCTGAACATACCTAATATGTAGTAGTAGTTGGTGACCGTAGTCGAGGGCTACCCGAAGGCTGCCTTTTGAATAGCTACAACACCGAAGTGTAGGGGAGGGCGCTACACCTTTCCTGGATTTCTCTACTTTACCCTTGATACGTTCCTTATAATGCTGAGTGTTAAGCAAGGAAGTATCAAGTACCATTTTTTAAGTCTTTGGTATGATTCGACCTGGGATTGAACCCGGTTCTTCCGAACACTCTCCCCACTAGGCCAATGGGTTCTCTCATATGTAAATGCATAAATTGAATAAATATGTGTTTGTATAAAACTGGAGTCATGTTCTACTGTGATCAAAGAAAGCCAGAATGAAAGTTGTTGCCTGTCTACTTATATTTCGCCAATAGCTTGGGAGACCGCGGTTCAATCCCAGGTCAAGTCATACCAAAGACTAAAAAAATGGTACTCGACGCCTCCTTGCTTAATATTCAGTATTAAAAGGTACGTATCAAAGGTAAGTGAAGCAATCCAGAGAAAGGAATAGCATTCTCTCATACGCCTTGTTGTGGTAGCTAATGAAAAGGGAGCCTTTTTGTTGCCCTCTACAACGGTCGCTAAATTTAATTACATTATTTAATTACATTAATTATAACAGCAACAATCTCGATTTAGTCATAATGTTTAAAAAATAAGAATATTATTTCTGCTCATAGCGGAATGGTTGAGTCGATACATGAAACAAAATTTGATTATTGAAAATGCTTATTCTATATTACTGTAGTAATGGAGGTGCCAGTGGTGTAATGTTTATCGTCGTAGGAAATGGACACGGCGACACGAGTTCAAATCCTGGACGAGAATGATTGCATTTCACATAGCACTAATACCCTTGGGAAAGGTATGAATCCAATTATTCTCCCTCCAGCTATGGGTAAATAATAGGGCAGACTGGGTTCTTTAGCCTTGGTGAGGCAACTAGTCCAGGAGAAGGAAAACTCTGAATTCAAACCAGTTAAACTCCGCTTAAAAATTGACCTTGTATCATATCCTGCCCGTGCGGAGGGGTTGGTAGATATGATTCTATATTACTGTAGTAATTTTCTTCATGATAAATAAGATGTGAATTTGTATTTACTGGAAACAGTTAACATTTCATTTTTTTTTTTGTTTGGGTTTTATGGCATAGCAACCTTTGTAAGTTATTTAATGCCAAATCCATTTCTATACAAATAAACATTTCTATTTCAAACGATTCAGTTTAGCATGAGTACACAGTTTAATTGTCAAAAACATTTCTATTTCAAGCTATTCAGTTTATTCAAACAGTTCTAATTCAAACAATTCTCTTTGGTATGAGTATATGTTTTTATTTACACACAGTTAAATGTCAAAATGGTTCTATTTCAAACAATTCAGTTTAGCATAAGTACACAGTTTAGATATTAAAACATTTCTATTTCAAGTAATTCAGTTTAGCATAAGTACGCAGTTTAGTTCTATTTGACCCATAGATAGGACGCTATCAGGTGCTACCACTCCGGGTCAGAGTGGTCCTGTGAGCGATGACAATGAAGGGGTACTCCGCATTCCCCAAAGCTTCAGCATTACTGGAACTTCACCATCTGATTTTTTAGTGTCGTATCCACGACACTTGTTGAGGTGGGTCTTACCCCTCTGCAGAGGTGCAGTCGGTGTATTTTGCATCCCTAGCCGATTGGGAAGGTTAATATTTTAGTTCTGGCAACTGCTAGATTTTGAAAAAAACTAAAAAATTCTGGCAGTTATTTTGTTGGAAGCGTATTTTAGTTCCGGTTGTTATTGCATCCAATACTAATGAGAATGATTGCTAAAGCACAAATAAAATAAGCTTTATGATTTTGAGTTCGATTTGATTGACTTCGATAATAGTGATTTGAAAATTTTTCTGCTGAGCCTCTTTACCCACTTTAATATATACACCGCTGTGCCCACTGTCCCTTCCCCTATTGGATCTTTTAGATTTTGCAAGCTTACCTCAGTGCTATATGTGGGAATCCCCGAGGTGAATTGGTTAAAGTGCCGGACAGCAGCTTTGAAGTCAGGGAGTTCGAACTCCTGTCCAGCTTGTCACGATGACTTTTAGACTAATACCTTTACAATATGTATAATCCTCCCTTATCCACACACCTATATGTTGAATAGTGACATTAAATAATACAGAAAGGTTGGGGCTAAAGATTATACGGATTGCATCTCTGCAGAGGGGTAAGACTCTCACAACATGTTTCTTGAATATAATAATAAAAAAATCTGATGGTAAAGCTTCAGTAATGCTGGAGCTTTGGGGAATGTGGAGTACTTCTTCATTGCCATTGCTCTCAGGTTCACTCTGGCTCGGAGTGGTATCATCTGATGGTCCTTGGCCCATTCGCCTGAGGCAGCAGAATACACTGACTGCTTATCTGCTGAAGAGTAATACCCACCAACTAGTGTCCTAGATATGACACTAAACAATCTGATGGTGAGGGTCCAGTAATGCTGGAGCTTTGGGAAATGCAGAGTATCCCTTCACTGCTATTACTTCCAAGTCCACTCTGGCCTGGAGTTGTAGTACTTTTTAGGGACCCGTCTATGGATCAAATACAATTGGATAATCATTTCCTTTACTGGAAACCATTTAACTGTGGGCAAACAATAAATAGGAATACTTGAAACCATTGAACTGTGCGCAACCAAATGCACTCTAGCTCGTTTAAAAATCATGTTACCTAGAAAATATTCACTAACAAATTATATATATATATATATATATATATATATATATATATATATATATATATATATATATATATATATATATATATTGGAACAGGATTGGAATTAAATAACACACGAAATTTGATATACTTTAAAACACATCAAGCCAAACCAAAAGTTAATTTTTCATGCTTTTGGGTGAATCTTTTTTGCCCTTTTACTTATTTTGGTGTCACTGGGGAGGAAATTCAGACAACCCTTGCCCAGTCAGCAGGGGCTGTAGAATAAACCAACTACATCTCTGCAGTGGGGTAAGACTTCCCTTACGAGTGTCCCGGTGGCCCAGTCAGATGGAGATGAGAATTAACCGACTATATCTCTGCAGTGGGGCAAGACTTCCCCAACGAGTGTCCTGGATATGACACTAAACAATCTGATGGTGAGGTTCCAATAATACTAGAGCTTTGGGAAATGCAGAGCATCCCTTCATTACCATCGCCCCAAGATCCACTCTGACTCGGAGAGGTAGCACCTGATAAGGGTCCTATCTATGGGTCAAATAGAACAAACTGTGCACTTACACTAAACTGAATTGTTTGAAATAGAACTGTTTACATGCATAAAAATAGATTTGGCATTAAAAAAACAACAATGTTTGATATGCCATAAAACCAAACCAAACCAAATCAAATATATTTATTATATATGTATAAAAATGGATTTGGCATTAAATAACCTACAATGGTTGATATGCCATAAAACCAAGCCAAACCAAATCATATATTTAATATATATATATAAAAATGGATTTGGCTTTAAATAATCTACAATGGTTGATATGCCATAAAACCAAACCAAACCAAATCATATATTTAATATATATGTATAAAAATGGATTTGGCATTAAATAACCTACAATGGTTGATATGCCATAAAACCAAACCAAATCAAATAACACAGAAAGGCTGATATATTATTAAGAAAAGAAAATAAGTCGGTGCTATATCCACCATGTTTCTGAGATTTGTTTTGTTTTTTTATTCATTTTAAGGGATACTTTTGTTTTTTGTTTTTCCGTCTTTCTTCGTTGGTTTGTTTTCTTTTCTTTTTTTCTTTGTTTTTGTTTTGTTTTTGTTTTTTCATTATTGTAACCCTTCGTTAATTTGTTCTAGTTTAAATTATGTCTACGTAAAAAATGATAATATAAATGAGTCTCTGAAAATTGATTATAAATGTGATTTGTGATTTCAGCTTCATCACTACAACTTATATTATTCGATTAAAGTTAGAGAAAATATTAGAATGCCATATACCTATAATTTTACATTTCAAATGTGTTACGTAATCCAACGTTGTTGGTATTTGGGAACATTCCATATTATAATAGATGGTTTGACAGATGATAAATAGCAGGATGGTAATTATATTTAAGAGCTTAGGAAATTCATATGAACTAAGGGTCAGATGAGACCTCTACCAATGACCCCAATTAAGACTGGATCCCTTGAGGAATTGTTGTGAGTCTAAGAAGTTCATATGTAGGACACTGATTTACCCCCAATGTAAAAATAACCGGTAACAATATTCGTATGTGAACGTGGATTCTCTATGGATCCGTTTGAACATATATACAGATGTCTGACCTGTCGGTTGTTGTAGTATATATTTACCTACCCTCTCCACACGAGTAGGATGCGACACAAGGTCAAATTTTAAGCGGGGTTTTGCAGGTTTGAATTCAGGGTTTTCCTTCTCCAGACTGGTTTTCATATCACGGTTAAAGCACCCAGCCGGGCCTTCTATTTACCCATAGCCAGAGGGAGAAGAGTTGGATTCATGCCTTTCCGAACGGTATAATGTACCTTACAAAACCAGGCATGCAGGCTGAAAACCTTACTCTACATCCTTTAGTTTCATTGAAGTCAGGTACAGCAGGAGACATTTTTGCCACTGATTTTTCTTCAATGTGTGAAAGTGAGTATACTCAGGATTGATAAATAAGAGATTAAATACACTGAAAAGGGTTACAGATTGAAGCTTTTGTCCTATACCTACAAGGTACACAGGTGTCAAATTGACCTCCCATAACCAGGTGTGCAGGCTGAAAATCATATTCTGCATCCATAGTATGCCAAAACTTTTGAAAACAACATGATACTCCAAAATATGAATAATACAATGGTAGTTTTATTGAAACAGAAATAGCAGACCTCAATATCACAAACTTTTCAACAATGTATGAAAGGGAATATACTCAGGATTGGTAGGTAAAAGGTCAAATGATGAACTATATACTATAGTACTTTCCTTTAATGCCACTGATTTTTCATCAATGTATAAAAGTAAATATATTTAAGGACTCATAAATTGGAGGTTAAATGCACTGCAAAAGGTTAAAGACAGAAAGTTTCACCTTATATCTACAAGGTGCACAGGTGATAAATGTGCTCTCCACAATCAGGTGTGCAGGTTG
Source organism: Sepioteuthis lessoniana (assembly GCA_963585895.1). NCBI lineage: Eukaryota > Metazoa > Mollusca > Cephalopoda > Myopsida > Loliginidae > Sepioteuthis > Sepioteuthis lessoniana. The sequence goes on along the minus strand of CAUZXS010004395.1, from coordinate 10,493 downwards.
GAAACCATATTTTGCATCCTTTATATGCCAAAACATTAGAAATGATATGATACTTTTGATTATGAATTATGCAATGGTATTTTCACTGAAGACAGAAACAGCAGACATTTTTGTCAGAGATTTTTTTCTCAACATGTGAAAGTGACTATACTCAGGATTGATGAATAAGTGATTAAATACACTAAAAAGGGTTACATATAGAAGCCTTAACACTAAGCCTATTTGGTACACAGGTGTCAAATGTACCTTCCATAACCAGGTGTGCAGACGGAAAATCATACTCTGTATCTTTTACATTCCAGAACATTTGAAATAAGATACTTCAAATTATCGAATAATACGATGATAGATTAATGAAAGACAAGTACAGCGGCAGACATCCTGGTCATAGATTTTTCATCAATGTGTGAAAGCGACTATACTCAGGATCGGTGGGTAATAAGCTAATGCAATAAAGGTTTTGTTCTTTTTATTTCCGAATTTTTTTTCTACGGGATAAAAGTATCCAAAACATAATCCAATTTTTGATGAGAATCACTGAATTAAGTATGTCTATACGTAGGTCTTTTTCTTTTTCTATTTTGTCTTGTTTTTTTTATTTGCTGTTTTGGGAGCATTGAGTCGGTGCTTGTTTATTTGTTTGTTTGGTGGGTAAATGGACATAAAAATTGTTTAAACGAATTACAAACTAATTCCATTTCTTTCGTCTGATTTTTATTTTGTTTAATTAGCTGAGCTGTTCAGCATGTTACGCATGTTTTTGTTTTGTGTTGTTTTTTGTTGTTGTTTTTTTTTTTTTTTTGCGCACGCGCGTTCTTTAATTCAGTTGTAAAATATTTTTAATTGGTTTCTAAGAATTCTTGAAACAAGCGATTGATTTATTGGAATTAGCGATCAATTTACTGATCGATTATCACAATTGTTGTTATTGCTGTTGTTTGTAGTTCCTGGGTCGATTTCAAAGATCCTTCAAATTTGTTATGCAAGAATAAATCTGGGTCTTCTTCTTCTTCTTCTTCTTCTTCTTCTTCTTCTTCTTCTTCTTCTTCTTCTTCTTCTTCACACACCACAATGACAATTTCATTTGATTATTTGTAAAAAAACATTCAAAATGCAAAAGTAACTTCATTTATGCGCTCCTTAATTTATCTATCTTTAAGAAAATGATTATATAAGTCGTTGAATGTGAAAATGCACTGATTGAAGCTTTAAATGCACAAATTGAAGCTTTTGTCCTATACCTACAAGATACACAGATGTCAAATGTACCTTACAAAACCAGGCATGCAGGCTGAAAACCTTACTCTGCATCCTTTACATGCCAGAACATAGGAAACAGCATTATACTTCTAATTATGAATAATACAATGATAGTTTCATTGAAGTCAGGTACAGCAGGGAGACATTTTTGCCACTGATTTTTCTTCAATGTGTGAAAGTGAGTTATACTCAGGATTGATAAATAAGAGATTAAATACACTGAAAAGGGTTACAGATTGAAGCTTTTGTCCTATACCTACAAGGTACACAGATGTCAAATTGACCTCCCATAACCAGGTGTGCAGGCTGAAAATCATATTCTGCATCCATAGTATGCCAAAACTTTTGAAACAACATGATACTCCAAAATATGAATAATACAATGGTAGTTTTATTGAAAACAGAAATAGCAGACCTCAATATCACAAACTTTTCAACAATGTATGAAAGTGAATATACTCAGGATTGGTAGGTAAAAGGTCAAATGATGAACTATATACTATAGTACTTTCCTTTAATGCCACTGATTTTTCATCAATGTATAAAAGTAAATATATTTAAGGATTAATAAATTAGAAGTTTTTATTTTGTGATTGTATATGTGTTTACCATCATTTACTCTAACTTGTAAATCATGTGTACACAAGCATACATAGTGTGTAAACGTGCGTACGCACAAGTTTGCCATCGAATTTGCGTTAATTATTGAAACTTAGATTTGTAAATATTAATTCGGTTGCCGTCAAATGTAAACCATCCGTGTAAACTGTATATTATATATATATATATATATATATATACGTTTATGTGTTTTCCATCAAATGTAAGTTGCGAGCGCGCACGCGTGTGTGTGTATATGAGTGTGTGTGTCTGTGGGTAAGTTATATGTATCTTTATATATGACTGTGTGTCTGTGTGTCGGGGGTATGTCTGACTGTGTCTATGTGTGTGTGTGTGTATGTATCTGTCTGTGGGTCTGTGTGTCGAGGGTATGTCTGTGTGTGTGTGTGTGTGTGATACACACAAGCATATCTGTGTATATGAGACTTTGCGAAGAAGATTCCTTATTTTTATGATTGCTTCTTCATTTCTTTGGGCTGGTCTTTAATCCGTTTCTTTCATTCTAGCAATGCGTAATTATTAATAACGCCTGTTTTTAATTGGCCTAATACTATGGGAATTTTTTCTTCTCTACTAAAGCTGATTGTTATTTGCCTATCGATAAAATACATAGAAGTCTTAGCACGCAGGAATCGATAATCTAATTGGGATTTAGCACCTAATCAAATTAGAAGATAGCAGAACTAAACATGCCTCCTTATATACGCAGAAAAAGACACGAAACAATTAGGCCTATATGTATGTATTTAAGAAGGAATTATACATAGAAGTGTGTGTAAAGAAAGCGAAAGAATAGATTTTGACACATGCATTTTTACGTAGCTAAAAGTAAACTCATTATATACGGATAATATACAGAGAAAAACACACGTCGGCTGCAAAAAGGACTTTGGACGCATTTATTCATAAGTAATCGTACTAACAGATAAACCCAACCCAACGAACGGGGTTATCTTTTTGGTCGTGTGCGACGGCTTAAAACTGTAAATAAATTAATGTGAAACAAACAAATAGGGGAACCACCACAGGAGAAGGAAACAGACAGCTTATCAAACAAAATGAGACAAGAAAATAGTGGAAATGAACTATTCTGTGCGCTTTAACAATCTTACTTCAAAAAATGCCATTTCTTGTCGTGAAAACCAGCATCCTGAACAGATTCTGGCTGCTTTTTATTGCAACTTAGTTACTAGTTCCAATGCCAGAGAACTGTCGAGTTAGATCGTTTTAAAATAACATTAATTATTTTATTGGGTAATTTTATGATAAACATTATTTCCGTTACAATATTATATACTCATCTGAGCATATGTATTTATGTACCTATGTATGTATATGTATTTCAAATTGGTCGTATATATCTATGCATCTAACTAGTTATTGGTATTTATCAACCAATACTTCATGAGCAGAATGCGACACAAAGTCAATTTTTAAGTGGAGTTAATTAAGCTTAGTTTGAATTCAGAATTTTCCTTCTCTTAGCCTGGTTGCCGAACCAAGGCTAAAAACACAGTTCGCCCTACTATTTACCCAAAGCTGGAAGAAGAATAATTTGATTCATACCTTTCCCAAAGTATTTGGGCTATGTGTAATCCAATCAGCCTCGTCAAGGATTTGAACTCGTGTCGCCATGTCAATTTCCAACGACTATAAACAGGTACCTCCTGTATAAACATATTTTTCCAAACTCACCACTACGGACAGAATGTGACATAAAGTCAAATTTTTCAAAGGAGTAAAGCAGGTTTGAATTAAGAGTTTTCCTTCTTCAGACTAGTTGCCAATGCTAAAGAAAACAGTCTGCTATACTATTTGACCATGACGGATAGATTCCTGCCTTTCCCAAAGACATTAGCACAAATTGAAAAACAAACAGCTTCGTCCAGGTTTTTGAACAAGGGTCACTTTTGTATGTATGTATGTATGTAAGCTGTATTTTGGAAGCAGCCCTTCTATTAAGTATGTTTTGCTAAAACTGCAGACAATATTTTTTAACAGTGTTTTTATGGATTTATTTTCTTGTCGTCTTACAGGATTAAAGCTTGGTTTCTGTTATATATATATATATATATATATATATATATATATATATATATATATATAAAGTTGGAGACCTTTATCGAGGGTGACCCAAAGACTCCCTTTGGAATAGCTACTACACTGAGGTGTGGGGAGGGCGCTACTCTATTCATTGGATTTCTCCACTTTATCCTTGTCCTTCCCTGCTGAGTGTTGATTATATATATATATATATATACATATATATATATATATATATTTATGTATATATATATATATGTATGTATATATATATATATATATATATATATATATATATATATATATTATATGCATATATATATATACATGTATATACATACATATATATATATATATGTATGAGTAGGTAAATACATGTATATATATATATGTCTATATATATGTATATGTATATATATATGTATATATATATGTAATATGTATATATATATGAATATGTATATACACACACACACACACACACACATATATATATATATATATATATATATATATATATATATATATATATATATATATATATATATAATGATCATTATTTCACAGACAGAAAAGTAAATATTTTAAAATGAATGGTTAGGCAAATGATTTCAAATTTTAATGATGAAGTTAAGTCCAGGACCAGTTTTTTTATAGTAGTTGTTTTGTTTTTGTTTAAATCCAGGTTTTCCTCTCTGTGAATGTCTCATTGGAGTTAATTGATTTCTGGGCAATGTAAATGCTTTATATATACGAGGTGCATACGATAAGTTTCCAGACTTTTTTCGTGTGGGTACTTTTATTGATAGTATACACATGAAACTCTAGTCCCCTTCGAAGTAGTCTCCTCCCGCTGCAATGCACTTGTTGTACCGTTCCAACAACTTCTGGAAGACCCTATCGAAGTCCTCTTGTGTGAGCGTGTCAATGACCTCATGTGAGCTTAGCAATTAAGCAAAAGTCACAAGAAGCAAGGTCTGGACTATTGGGAGGGTGAGGAACTATTGGGAGGGTGAGGAACTGTCTTGGTGCCCATCTAGGTCAAATAGTCTGTGACAAGGATGGAGTAGTGGACTGGTGCATTGTCCTGGTGGAAATGACACTGACCCGATTTGAAGAGTGCTGGCCTTTTTCCGACGGAATCTCTTCCTGAACTCCCTTAAAACCTTACCTTAGTAACCCTAACCACAACCCTAACCCTTTGGCCAATCAACTCTGGTGTATTGACTTCCTTACTCCTCCCACACCTCTCATCATCTCTCACAGACTCCCTGCCTTCCTTGAATCTCTTATGCCACACAAAAACTGATACTCGATTCATGCAAGATTGTCGAAAAGCAGTCTGAAGCATTCCATACGTTTCTGTGGCATTTTTCCAAGTTAAATACAGAATTTTATTGCATATCGTTCTTCTAAAGTGTCCTCACGTCCAGATTGCATTTTTGAAATTCACCAGCTGTAACAATCAGGCTTTAGTATGGTGTATTCCAATTGCTGCTGTAGCTGTTCATTTGAACCTGAAATCATAAAAATTGGTCAGTCATCTCATAAGATGTATAGCAATAACATACTGAATTTTTCAAGAGTGGAGAAAAGCTGCTTTTGTTATGATATTTATTTCAGCAGACCCTACATTTTTAAAAATGTTTAGATCTGCATCTTCAGACAAAGAAATAATAAGAAATTTCTAATGAAGTCTCCCTATCTCCCTAACCCAAATCTCATTTGCTTCTTTTTTTTATTTTCTTTTATTTTTTTCAAGTAAAGACCAAACCCTTTGTTTTTTCTATCTGGTTTACTTATGACATCTAATACATATATATATATATATATATATATATATATATATATATATATATATATATATATATATTCGTTGATTAAATACTCACATACAAACACTGTTATCGAGAGGTTGATTCTTCGTGAATGAATCCATCTTTTGGGCGTCCATATTTTTATATTTTGACTTTTAGGAATATTTGCAAAGATGAGAATTTGGTATAGTTAAATAAGATTTTTTACGGACTCTGCAATATAAAATCCCTATTATAGACAATTCGAATACAAACTATTTTTGTTTTCTAATTTGAAATTTTAATAAGGATGTTTGAGCGGATGAAAAAAATTTGGATGAAAAAATTCATAAACTGACGATGTCTCGACGTCTAGAGTGAAATCTGTACGTCAAGACAGAAATTTTGACTCATCTATTTGAATGAAGAAAAAGTATGTATCAAGTCTCGATAATTTTTAACGAAATATTTTTGGCAAAACAAAGAACTGCCTAAGTGCGACACACTCTTCACATTCATCTGATGCAGTTGTATGAAACTTTTTTCTTGTTTCCTAAACTAAAAGTAAAATTTGAAGACATAAAAAATTACAAGAAATACAACACAGTTTCACACCAGACCAAAAGAGGAATTTCCGAGACCTTTTGACAAACAAATGACAAAAGAAACTATTTTCTCATTAAGGATTTTCGGACTATTGTCTTCATCTTTATTGTTATTTCCACAACGTCTCGGCCGATATGTCCTACGGCCTTCTTTAGGTGTTTGTCGAACTCGGGAACCTTCACGGAACTTCGAACTACGTCCTTTATTTAATCCACGGGGGTCACCCGTCCTAATTCCGTTTGCCATAACCGGGTACAAGTGTTAAGTATTCCTGTATTGTTACTCGCCTGCAGTCAAGATTGAACCTGCAACCTCCAGATGATTGTCTCCTTAGAGAACCAACGCCTATAACCATTACGCCACGTGTCCTGCTGGAACTACTTTCATTGTTTTTTTTAGTAAATAAAGCTTTAGTCTCGTTACTGTTTGAACTGTTAAAGCAGGGAAGAGTGACTTTTAAATTTATATATCGGTAGATTTTGTAAATAAAATATCTTATGAGAAAATTATTCCGAAGCGGGATATCTATCTATCTATCTATCTGACTGTTTGTCTGTCAATCCCAATATCCTGAAAAAATTATCATCACTTTTAAATTAACCATTTTCCGTTTTTAAAAGGACATTGAAATGTTTCAAAAACATTTTTAAAATAGCAGAACGTATTATCCATGACATTATCTGAGTGTTTGCGTTCCAAATATAAAGTTTGAGGAGGTGCCTGTGGTGTAATGGTTATCGTCGTAGGACATGGACACGATGACACGAGTTCAAATCTTGGACGAGACTGATTGCATTTCCCATAGCACTAATACCCTTGGGAAAGGTATGAATCCAATTATTCTCCCTCCAGCCATGGGTAAATAGTAGGACAGACTGGGTTCTTCAGCCTTGGTGAGGCAACCAGTCTAAGAGAAGGAAAACTCTGAATTCAAACCTATTAAAGTCCGCTTAAAATTGACCTTGTGTCATATCCTGCCCGAGCGGAGGGTTGGTAAATAAGAATATGAAGTTTGACTTTTCTTTTAATATTCTGTAACAATCATTAACTAAATTGAAGTTTAGCAAATTAGCTACAGATGGAATTTGTTTATTTTCTTGAATAATTGAGTAGGACGAGCCACACATTTTGGATGAGCTGATCACAGAAAAATGGTACTACAATTTGCTACATATTCTACGAACAAATATTCCTCAGTTTTAGAATACAGAATCTTTCTTCTTCAAGACCAATTGCCTTTCTGCCCAACGATTTACCCATAGCCGAGGAAGAATTGACCGTATTCATGCCTTTTGAGAAGAATTTAACGCACTTTAAAATGCACCCACCAAGGATTTGTTGAGTTTATTTCCTTACCATAATCATTACACAATATGAGCCGCAAGATAGATAGATAGATAGATAGATAGATAGATAGGAAGGAAGGAATAGACTGAGATAGATAGATAGATAGATAGATAGATAGATAGATAGATAGATAGATAGATAGATAGATAGATAGATAGATAGATTTTCCAAAATCATTATAATATACAAACGCATTAACAATTTCTGTCTGGATATGATATGAGAAATTATCTGTATAATTTGCTAAATATGATAGACACCTGAAGACAAGCAGCTAAAACGGTCAATCGCCATAATACTTAAACACCCAGTTTGAATAGATTAATTGAAAACAACTTTACTTTGAAGTCAAGTAGACTTTTATTTTCTCAAAATAAAGAGACATTGTATAAATTATAAATATGATATTTAGGCTTTGCATATATGCTTATATTTCGTATTAAGTTATTTTGTTTAAATAACTATATCAAGTAGATATGTTTATATATATATAAAAAAAAAACAGAAAAACTAATAAACATTTAATTTTGTTTCTAAATAAAGATAATATTTATTAACTCTTTGAATTTTCTCGTTACATTATATCTCTTTAATATTTATTCATTTCATTCATATTTATATAAATGTATAGTTATAAATATATATATATAACTATATGAAGCTATATTGTTATATGGTTTGGTTTGGTTTCTTTGTTTTTAATGACATATCAACCTTTGTTGGTTATTTAATGCCAAAGCCATTTTCCTAGAAGAACAGTAAGTGGTACTATTTAACCCATAGCTGGGAGGATAAGGGGGTTCATACCTTTCCCAAGGGTATTTGCCCAAAAGTGAACATAATAGCGCGACTGGAGTACGAACTTGCTTATTACGATTTCGCAGGCCATCGGTTTAACCATTACACCTCGGGGACACCCCTTCTATATTGTTATATGGATAGATAGTTATACATGAATATAATGATTATAAAGATATATAGTGATTATAAAGATGTAGAGTTATACGAGCAGAATTCATTTTTTTCAATAAAAGATTCGATAAGTTTAACAGTATGAATATGAAATTACGAGAAAAATTAACTGCGAAATAAGTTTGTAAACATTTCTTTAGCAGCAAGAGTCACAACTTAAACATGTATATCTCCAATATCTATTTCCATAAAGAAATTCGGTTTTTACATGCACTTGTCAACAATTAAGTATATATATATATATATATATATAAATATATATATATATATATATATATATATATATATATATATATATTTCTATCCTGTTATGTGTTTTTGATAAAATCAAATATATATATATATATATATATATATATGCCTGTGTGTCTGTCTGTGCGTATGTCTGTGTGTCTGTCTGTGTGTGTCAGTATCTATGTGTATGTGTGTGAGTGCGTATGTGTGTATGTATGTGTGAGTCTGTGTTTCTGTGTCTATGTGTGGGAGTGTGTGTGTGTGTGTATATATGTCTCTGTGTATATGCGTATATGCATGTATGAGAGAGAGAGAGAGAGAGAGAGAGAGAGAGAGTGTGTGTGTGTGTGTGTGTGTGTGTGTGTGTGTGTGTGTGTGTGTGTGTGTGTGTGTGTGTGTGTGCTTATTCTCATATCAGTAATTCTTATCAATATTATCTTTCCACGCTTTATCCGATTAATTTATATTTTCTTACCATGTGTAAAACTGGTTGACCTTGGCTGGATATTATAATGACCTCAACACAACCAATGCAATATCAGCAAAATCATATACACTTGATTAAATTCAGAAATTAAATAAAAAAAACATTGATGTAGATTTATCTGTTAATCATATTTCATCACATAATAGTTTACTGTTTGAATATATGTATGTGTATTCGTTAGTCCGCTAATAGTTGAAATTTTGGTGGGTTATGAGAAAGTTCTTTTATTTCATTATCTTAAGCTTGTATTATGAAAATTTTGTATGAGTAAAATTTCACTATATGTAAATTGGGGGAACATAGATTGAAAAAAATATATATGCATATATTTTCATGTATAAAGTAAATTCTTTTATAGATAGATAGATAGATATGAACAGACTGAGATAGATAGATATCGTGTGTGTGTGTGTGTGTGTGTGTGTGTGTGTGTGTGTGTGTGTGTGTGTGTTTACGATAGATGTGAATAGACTGAGATAGATTGATAGCTAGCTAGCTAGCTAGCTCGCTAGATAGATAGATAGATAGATAGATACTATCCACAAGCGTGTATATATTTACAATATATGAATGAATGAATATGCCTAAGTGTATTCATATGTACATTTCATTTGGTGAAAACCAATGTGTGATTTGAGGATGGGGGCTGCAACGCTTCATCTATATATGATATTCTGCTTATATTCATACCTACTTTTGTACGTTTGTGAATATGCTTCGTTCTGAACATGTCTTCCATTCTGTGTTTATATATATATATGAGTATATGTGTGTACATATGTGTACATTCATATGTGTATATGCAAGATATAAAGATAGAAAAAGAAATTATTTTGTACATAAATGCTTCTCTCTCTCTCTCTCTCTCTCTCTCTCTCTCTCTCTCTCTCTCTCTCTCTCTCTGTGAGTGTGTTTCTCTCTGCGTGAATTTCTCTGTGTGTATGTGTGTGTCTGCGTCTGTATATTTGCGTATGGGTGTTCATGTATATGTGTTTAAGTGTGTGTCTGTGTTTCTGTGTGTATGTGTATGGGTGTACGTGTGTGTTTCTCTGTGTGTGTGTGTGTGTGTGTGTATGCACGTGTTTTTCTCTGTGAGTGCATGTATATGCGTTTGAGTGTGTCTTTCT
>CAUZXS010004394.1:2500-66476 GCA_963585895.1 Sepioteuthis lessoniana | reverse complement strand
ATAGTGTGATGCAAGTAGTATTGCCACTGGTATTATGATAGAAATTGATGGTCAAATGGTAGAGGATGGAAACAATTTTTTTGCACATTAATGTTGCAGAGCAAGATGCAACGATAAAAGGCATTAACCTAGCATTGAAGTGGGGGGGTGGGGGGTGGGGGGCTATAGAAGATTGAAGTGAAGACAGATTCAATGACTGCTTTGAATTGGATAAGGGCAGAAATTACAGAGCAGTGAAGGGTGAAGACAAAGGGTGCTGCTGAAATGATCATTCTGTGATGAGTGGGTGTCTTGAAGGTGCTTATAGCTGAGTTTAAGCTAAGCCTGAGCATGGCATTAGTACCATGCACAAAAAAACACGGCTGACATTTTGACTAGAATTCAAAAAAGGTGAATAAAAATGTTAGACGACTTAGATAGGAGCATAGTTACTGTATGATGAGGTGAAAGACCATCTGTACATGCATCACATAGAAATTCACAGAACTTTGTGTTTGGTCCACAAATGTTTCTAAAGAGATTGTGCAGTGAGTAGTCAGTCCATAGACCCAATGCCAATCATTCATCAACCTACTTGGAGAGCTACAAGTAAGTGAGAACTGGCGAAGGCTGGCTATTGATGTCACCCACAATCGAGAAGCTCAGTATCTGACCACAGTTGATTGTGAACCCAGCAGGTTTGTGATCTGGAGGAGATGAGAACGGGAATTATATACGAGATTGCAAAGATTTTAAATGGAATTTTTTTGGAGTGGGGTCTGGTTGATGAAGTTTCCATGGATAATGGGACAGCATTCCAGTCAGAGATAGTAAGAGAAATGGAACACCAGATGGCATTTCAGGGCAGCATATAGGCTAAGAGGCAACAGTATCATAGAAAGAAACCACAGAACCATCAACGCACTGGCAGAAAGAGACCCCCCCCTTTACAACATGTCGTCTAGGATGGAACAGGAGGAGGAGGAGGAGACGGTACCACAAGAATTAGTGTACAGGTACTCATGGCGGCATCCAAGAATCGTGCTAACCAAACAGCAGGGAGAGACGCAGAGCTCCATATGGAGTGGGGACGAGGGCTGTGTGAAGGTGCACGATGTACAGCAGTGGGATAGAGGGATAGAAACTGAAATTCACTCCAACAACAATATATCCATAGATGGGGTGCTGGGAGTGGGTGATACGAAGAAAGATGAGCATAAAAAACTGGTGTCCCTCCCCCAATTTTTTTTTATATCATAAGTTTCTTGTATGCTAATGAGGTGCATACAAGAAGTGATGAGAGTTGGGGCAAACAAAAGGAGTTGAGTTCTTGGATTCTGGTGATGTGTTGATAAGACTGTTTGTGAAGACACAGTGCTCAATAGAATTCTCATTTATTTATTTATATTTTTTCTGACTTCATTATGATTACAATTATCTAGGAAACAAATACATTAAAGTTTCATTAAATATAAGAAATGCAAAATGAGAGAATTAAAATTTGAGTTTGTACTGATATAGTCTTTCATTATAAACATATACAGTGTGCATATGATTATAAAACAATTAGTAACAAGAGAGAGAGAGAAAGAGAGAAAAACCAAATCTTTTCTTTCTGTTACATCCATCTTTTTAAACCTTTTCTTTCTGTTACATCCATCTTTTTAAGCCTTTTCTTTCAGTTACATCCATCTTTTTAAGCCTTTTCTTTCTGTTACATCCATCTTTTTAAGCTTTTTCTTTCTGTTACATCCATCTTTTTAAGCTTTTTCTTTCTGTTACATCCAAATTTTTAAACCTTTTCTTTCTGTTACATCCATCTTTTTAAGCTATTTCTTTCTGTTACATTCATCTTTTTAAGCTTTTTCTTTCTGTTACATCCATCTTTTTAAGCTATTTCTTTCTGTTACATTCATCTTTTTAAGCTTTTTCTTTCTGTTACATCCATCTTTTTAAGCCTTTTCTTTCTGTTACATCCATATTTTTAAGCTATTTCTTTCTGTTACATTCATCTTTTTAAGCTTTTTCTTTCTGTTACATCCATCTTTTTAAGCCTTTTCTTTCAGTTACATCCATCTTTTTAAGCCTTTTCTTTCTGTTACATCCATCTTTTTAAGCTTTTTCTTTCTGTTACATCCAAATTTTTAAACCTTTTCTTTCTGTTACATCCATCTTTTTAAGCTATTTCTTTCTGTTACATTCATCTTTTTAAGCTTTTTCTTTCTGTTACATCCATCTTTTTAAGCTATTTCTTTCTGTTACATTCATCTTTTTAAGCTTTTTCTTTCTGTTACATCCATCTTTTTAAGCCTTTTCTTTCTGTTACATCCATATTTTTAAACCTTAACTTTCAGTTACATCCATATTTTTAAACCTTAACTTTCAGTTACATCCATATTTTTAAACCTTTTCTTTCTGTTACATTCATCTTTTTAAGCCTTTTCTTTCTGTTACATCCATCTTTTTAAGCTTTTTCTTTCTGTTACATCCATCTTTTTAAACCTTTTCTTTCTGTTACATCCATCTTTTTAAACCTTTTCTTTCTGTTACATCCATCTTTTTAAGCCTTTTCTTTCTGTTACATCCATCTTTTTAAGCCTTTTCTTTCTGTTACATCCATCTTTTTAAACCTTTTCCTGCACTTGAGTTATATTCATCTTCATGTAGCAGGTGAAATTATGCAGAAAAGTAAACTAATCAAATATCTACCCTGCTTGTTTTAATGTTTTTTTTCCACGAACACAAAAAATGTTTTAGAGTAGTTTCACATATCTTCTTAACAGTTTTGATGTCCCACACAAACACATTGGACATGAAGCACAAAAAAACTTCAGTATGAATCAGATGTTTTGAAGTGGAAAGCAAATCTCAAACTTCTATGTTTGTAACCAACTTGTAACAAAAAAAAAGAAAAAAGGCAGCAAAATCCAAGACCATGAATAGAACAGGTAATACTCTTAGATTTCATTATGTGCACAGTCCATTCGGAGTGAAATATTTAACTTAAAAAGAATAAAGAATAAAACATGCTTTATCATAAAACACTTTAATATTGTATGATACCTCAATTTAAGAATTTTTGTGGCAGTTGGCTGAAATATAATGCATGAAGAAGGTGATGAAAATTCTCCAGTATCTAATAAAATAAAAGGAAATTACATTGTAAATAACTTACGAAATAGTAGGAACAGCAAAAGGATCAAATTTGTCCACTTCCTGAGGATCAATAGGAACACATACACGACCTAAAATAAATTTATGAACATTAAACAAACTTAAGTAAATTATAAATATTAAATTAAAAAAAATTGTTCTGTTGATACGTATAAAAAAAATATTGAATTTCATTTGTTGTGTAGAATCTTTCTTATAAAATAGCAGAAATCTCATGCAGAGTAAATTACTTTTTATAATCTTAAGATATTTATTAATAACTAACCAGTTAAAAATAGTGGCTTGTAAGATCTGAATATATATGTATATATATATATGTGTGTGTATGTATTTGGGCAGCATTTCTTCATTGATACATATTTGATTGAACATTATAGACATTATTTTATCTACATATTTTTTGTTAATCCTTTTGAGTTGCCATATCAATTTTATGATATCCAGCGGAAAGCGGTTAATAAACCTTCCATAATTGTTTCCTTAGTACTTTAGCACTTTATATAAACTAAAAATTTTCAATATAACCATTTATCAGAAAATAAAAATTTGGGTTGACAAGAAAAAAAAAAAAAAAAAAAAAAAAAAAAAAAAAGCTTCCACTGAAGTTAGCTAAATTTTGGGAATTTCACAATAATTAAAAATATAAAATATTTTGAGTGTTTGAGCATAACAGAATGATGTTATTGCTGATATAAATTTCTCCCTTATGGTGTCAAAGGCTTGATTTATAGATTCCAAGATTAACAAAATATTTTAAACTTTTAACTACCTAAAGGAGGTAATTACAGTAGCTAAGTGATAGGTTGATTTTATGGCACATCAAGCCTTGTAGGTTATTTAATGCCAAATCATGTTTACACACACATTTTTGTAAACGAATAGTTTGTAGGTAACATTATTTCTGAATGAGCCAGAGCTCATTTATTTGCACACAGTTAAATGGTTTCAAGTAGAGGATTAAAAAAGTTTTATTTAACTCATATATGAGACTTTGATAGGTACAACCACTCCAAGTCAGAATGGACCTGGGAGTTATGGCAATGAAAGGTGTACCACATTCTCCAAAGCTCCTGGACTGGAGCCTCACCATCAGATGGTTTAGTGTTACATCTGGGGGGTAGGGGTGGTTTACCCCTTTGTAGAGAAGGAGTCGGCGTATTTTACAGCCCCAGCATACTGGGCTTAGCTAAATGATTTTTACATGAGTTGCATGGGATTATAATAAAATAATTTCTATAAATTATGCCTATAATAAAATATGAATCATCCAAAAATTGTGCAAAATGGTCCAAAATATATTTTCTCAAATACAACTTATATGTCTTAAGCAAATCTTATCAATGAATTTAAGGCTCGAGTAAACATCACAGGAGGAACAACTTAGAAACTGACCAGTTTTTGGATGAATACTAAATGGCGATTTTAGTAAGTGGTTGAGTCCTTTGCTGACTTCAATATCAAGTCGTGGGTAGCAGTACTGTAGCTGAATTTCCTTTAAGGCACGGCCAGCATGAACACCCTAGATAAAAAAAATGAATATGTATATTCACAGAATTGTCACTATTATGACATGAGCCTAAAATAAGAGACCAAAGTTAAATGCATTAACCCAATAAGGTTTATTTTTCTAGTTTGCATGTTTGTAAATTGGTCTGCATTTTAAAATAACATGCTATTATGATTAACATACATACTTATAAGTGAATGGAGGTGTTTGTAGTGTGTGTGTGTGGGGTTATCGTTGTAGGGAATGGATATGGTGACCAAAGTTCAAATCTTGGATGAAGCTGTTTGTATTTCACATAGTGTTAAATTCAAAACAATTAAATTTGCTTAAAAAAAAAATTGACCTTGTGTCACATCCTGCTTGTGTGAAGGGGTTGGATAAATATATATATGCTAATTACTGCTGAGGAGGGGGATATGATAGGCTCTTTTTTGAAAATATGTTGAACATATTTGATGGCAATACGAAAATACTCACCCATTTTGTGACTGCTCTAATTATATAACAAACAAAAATTAAAAACTACACCCCAATATAATATATTCCTTGTTTTGAAAATTACGTTATGGAAAGACAAAAAAAATTATTTTATATATGAAATAAGCAACTTACAGGTCTATCGAGTTCTTGTGATAAAAGTGTCCATCTGGATTCAGAATCAACACCTCCACGGACAAATTTATGTAAGTGTTCACTACGCTGTTAAAAAATTAAGGAAACAAAACCAAAAACTAAACAATTTTCCTTCAAACTAAATTTTTACTTATTGATCACCTTTTCATTTAACATGACAAATTGATCAAGTAGATTATTAAATATTTGAATTATATGCAACTAGCAGAATGGATAGCTTAAAATGATATTGTAGCCCATTATGTTAGCCATTATGCTACAGAGACATTCCTCACATAGATGACTTAGAAATGTGATTGGAGATTGAGTAAACAGGACACAAAGTTTAGACACTGACTACCATTAAGTTATTTTGTACTTGGGGAAAATCATTTAACTGAAAATTTTCATACCTGCTGAAAACAATAAAGTTTAAATAAAAATAAGCATCAAATTTAGCAAATGGTATGGCTCCTGATATTCAATATTTCTATATTTATGTATATTATAAATGTTGAGAGAGAGAGAGAGAGAGTTTTCTTTAACAGCAGATCAACCTCTGTGGGTCATTTAATGCCAAAAAGGTTTAAATTGGTTTTATTGTTTAAGTAGGTTTTAGGATTTTGGGTATGGGTTTTTATGATTGTATTTGATTATATTAGATTTTAATGAAAAGATTGATTCAGTCAGATTTTGGTGAAAAGGTTGCTCTTTTTCTAATAGAAAACAAGATGTCCTCGAGATCAGTGTTTTTGAAAAGGTCCTTTAGGTTGCTTGTTAGGTAGTATTTTGGGCGAGTTTGTCTGAAACTGTTACAGTTTAAGATAAAGTGTTTGGCTGTGAGGGGTACTTAGCACATTGGGCATATTGGGGTGTCTTCTCTTTTTTGGGGACGTGAATAGGTGTGGCCAATGCAAAGTTTGGAATGTATCACTTCTTTTCTGTTTCTTCTGTAACCTACCAGCCACTCAACAATGGTATCTTGTCTATGGTGGCGCTAGCTGTGTATTTGATTGCCCCAGTATATGGGATTTTTGTATTGGATATGTCTGCTAAGAGTGCTTTTTTTACAGCTTTGTCTGCACTTTCATTTCCATGTATACCAATGTGGTTTGGTATCCAGGTGAGAATGATGCCATTATTTTTGGAAAGAGTGTTCATTTTGTTTAGGAGTCGTTCTGTAGTGTTAAGAGGACTGATTTGGAATGTGAGTAAATGATAAATTTGGAGGGTTTGTAGTTAGCTATAATGTTGATGGCCAGGTCAATAGCTGTATGACCCAGATGCCATGATGGATAATTATTCTATTATCTGGTTTGGTTAGGCTGTGAATTTTTCAGTTAGCTGAAATCTTTGAGTGGAAATGTAAGTCAAATTGGAAAGTTTACGCTCGTGCACCTTGACCAGAGAACTGTCATCTACACAGGAAGACCAAATGTAAATAAGATTCATTTCTTATCACAGGTTTGATTGGGGAAATGAAAATACAGTAAACATTTGGGGCTATGTGTGAGATCACGCAATAATTTAGCAAGATGACATCACCTTACAGATATCCTGAATTTAGATATATAAAAATTAGTGGATTTTGAAAGAGTGGTCAGTAGTCAGCTGGAAGCAGTTGGAAGTTGGCATTAGAAAGTTCAGTTGGTGGAGGGTGGGGGTATCTCTTTGTGTCTGTTCATAGACCCTTACAGATTTTCTCTCCCTCTCTCTCGTGCTACACAATGCAGTCTGAACATTGAACAATAAATGATTGTTAATTGTTGATGGAGAGTTCTTCTTGTCTTTGAGTTGCCAAAATCCAGGCAACTTTGTTCCAAAGGATCACCCCCAGTGTCAGAAGAAGTGTCAGATGGATTGTGTCATTCCCTATCGATGGATCTTTCAAACACAATATGGGCACAGAGAAGATTGATAAACAAACTATCTGGAAACGCATTTGGTGCTGCTACCAGGATAAGACTAAAGTAAAAGTACCATGACAACTATAATACCGCATTTGGTGCTGTTACCAGGATAAGACCAAATATTATTATTACATTTGGTACTGCAAATATTGTCATGCAGAACAGTATATGCTTTGGTGCTGGTACTGAGGTTGGATATTGGAGAATGAGATATTGTTACACTTGGTACCATACATAAACGTTAGCGTTACAAATGGTAACCGACCCCAGAACATAGTATCACATTTAGTACTGGACCAAGCCATAGTGTTATAATTGGTGCTGGGCTAAACCATAGTATTATATTTGATACCGTATTTGTTTCAGGGATTAGTGTGGTAAGGGAGTTTTTTGTAGGATTGCCAGTTTGGTTTTTTAAAATTCTATCATGAGGGTTTTTGGAATTGTTTGTAGTTTTGAGTTTTCTATTATAGTGCTTTCCATTACTGGGTCACTGCTGCAGGGGTTTTGATATACCTTCCAGTTATAGTCTATGAAGATTGTGGATCACCAAGGGTTAAGTCTATGGCAGAGAATGTACTTGAAAATGGATCAAGGTGAGTTTGAAATTTCTGATTGTGGAAACATTAATTATTGCTATTGATAATTTTTCAAGGGTTTTATCTTTTTTGTTTGTTGTTTTACTTTGCCAGATTATGTTGAGGCTATTAAAGTCTCCAATCAAGATAAATGGCTGAGGGAGTTTTTTTTTATGAATTTGTTTAGCTGTTTTTCATTCATGGGATCTTCAGGTGGGACATATAGTGAGTAAATGGAGATAGTTTTGTGCAAGGATGCTTAGACTGTACTTGCTTGCAAGTGGGTGTTGATATTGATTTTACTATGATATTCTGTGTTTTATTTGATATTCTTTTTTTATTTTTTCCATACTTCAAACACTTTTGAATCAACTGCATGATTTTGTTTACAGATTGTGAAGTTCTGTGGTTGTTCACAGCCCATGTGGTCTGTTTCACTTTTTTCACATCTTTTACGTATTGCAGGTGCCCGTGGTGTAATGGATAATGCCGGAGGAAATGGACATGGCAACATGAATTGAAATCCTGGATGAGGCTGATTGCATTTAATATAGCACTAATACCCTTGGGAAAAGTATGAATCCAATTATTCTCCCTCCAGCTATGGGTAAATAGGAGGGCAGACTGGGTTCTTTAGCCATGGTTAGGCATCCAGTCAAGGAGAAGGAAAACTCTGAAATAAAACCTGTTAAACTCTGCTTAAAAAATTGACATTGTGTCACATCCTGCCTGTGTGTGTGGGTGGGTGGTAGAGGGTTGGTAAATACATATATATTGGAGGTCTGGTGCATTTTTTTAGTGGTACCCAAATCTTTGGCAGTTGTGACATCTGAGAGGGTTTAGGATGTATATTTTGATTTTGGGTATTGTATATCTTATACTTATTTTGGTATGGGTTTTTCGGGAGTTGAAGCTGAGAATATATGTATGTTTCAAGAGAAGAGATGTCTCTTTTATACATTATTTTTGTCACCTCATTTCCAGGCATCAAAAAACCTTGAATCTTTCTCTGGGGTCAGAAGCACCCTGTCTCCACTGCTTACACACTGGCCTCTTTGTGCAGCGGCTTTCATGATGTTCAACTGACCATTATAGCAACAGAGTGAGTTAGGTGTATATTTTTCTACTCTGACCATTAGATATTTTCTATTTTCAGTTTGAGTCGCCAGCTAGGCGTGTTAAATGTCATGACGTAGCTGTTGGTGTCTATTCTTTGTCCATTCCTTTCTGATAGACAGTCTCCTATTGTTTGACATTTGTTGCTCATTTAAGTTGTTATTTTTTTTATTTCTTCAATGGTCCAGAGGAGCAATTCCAGGAATTTCACCACTCATGTAGATGCATTGAGGAATTTGTATAGATATGCACTGGTTTTTATAGTGTGGAACGGGGTTATCTTAAGGAGCAAATTGGTTTGGCTCCTTTTTGCCACTACTATGACCAGTGTGTTGTTCCTGGTGATCTTAACTGATTTAAGGCAGACAATTGTAGAAAGGAGCTTTTCTACTATAAATGGTAATAGTGAGGTAATCAATCTTTCTTCAGTAGATTCAAAAATTATGAAGCTGGGAAAACAGGTGTCAATCTTCTCGAAATCACTATCTGAATGGTGTTGCTTGGATAGTTCTTTTTGGATACTATGTGAATTCATTAACAGTGGTCCCTACCTGCCTTGGGACCCAACTGTGGGAAGTGACCAAGGGGGAAACTCATTCACCCTGGCCTCACAGGGTTATACTGTTAGTATACTCACACCAAGAGAATACCCTGGGCACATGGATATTATAAGCTTTCTCTTACCCTGTCCAACATGGCAAATTCTTTTATCTGTTGATATGATTGATCCCAGAGCCTCTGCCTTCTAAAACAGATTTTGTTGGTGTTAAATACATTCTATCTATTTGGAGCAAAAATAAGGGCAATGTAAGAAAAAAATAATTGATCTGACTTAGGACTCGGCATAGCCAGCCAGTTGATTGGATCAGACCTCTCCAATTGCCCGTCTAGTCCAATGGAGTGTTGCAGTTCACATGACAACTTAACTTAACCACCAAGTTCTCATCCCTAGGCATCATGGGTCAACACCCATTGTCAACAAGTGGCCCCTGTTGTATTTTTAGTAGTAGCAGCCCCATCCCGTCCTCTTCCTCCTTTCCCATATCCCTTCTTCCAGTTACGGACTCACCGTGAAGCAGTTCCAGTTTGTAGACTGAGACAATAAAATCTATTCATTCCAGTCTCATCTTCATTTAATCCATAACCATCCGTACATCATAATATCACAACAGCTCCTTTTAGGTGGGGGTCTTACCCTTCTGCAGAGGATAGTCAGTGTATTCTGAACTCTGACCGACAGGGTTAGTTTTAGGACTTGAACATTTACTTCACCTTAAACCAAAATCAATTTCAGGTCAATACTGTCACAGTTCTCAAAAGTACCAGTTTAACTTTACTTCTCTAATTTATTTTTCTAATTGTTTTCTCTAATCATTTCTTTTGTCAAAGTTTAAATTCATTTATTCTGCCACCATCTACCTAGACTGCTAGAGAGTATTTTTAGTTTTTTATGCTTCTTGCAGGAACACTTATTTAAAGAATACATGCTTGAACTTCTTTAACTAGTCATATCTGTTTTAATGTACCATCAGGCATAAAGCTAGTTTTGTTAAATTTTAAAATCTAGCTGGGTTCTGAAAAGTAGACAACCTAATCTGGAATTACAACTTACATATCATTACAAAAATGAAATATATCAGAGAATCTTTGAATTTGATTTGGCAAAATCTTAAAAAACAAACAAACTGTATTTGTTAATTTAATATTATAAAAAGCTTACCCCACTCCCGAAAAAAAAAAAAAAAAACAACCCCAAAAAACGTTATAAGACAAAAATGGATATATTCAAAATTCAAAGATTTTTTTTGTTTGAAGTATCAAAAAGGATATTTTTCTCAGGAATCAAGTTGATTATTTTATCAAGATTGTCATCATTTAAAATATCTTGATCCCTCAAAGCATACTTGTCAAAATATTCTTTAATGATTTCAATTGCACGTCTGAAAAAGATTAAGAAATTATTAGATATATAAATACAACAATAATCATCTGATTTTCCTATGTATGTCACTTGTTAACAACAAAAATGTAAAATCAATATGACATTATTAATGCTTTATTTGAGTTACATATACCCAAATAATATATATATATATATATATATATATATATATATAAAGTAAGTAAAGTTGGTGACTGTAGTTGAGGGCAACCAGAAGGCTCCCTTTTCAATAGCTACTACATCGAGGTGTAGGAGAGGGTGCTACTCCTTTCTCTGGATTGCTCCACTTTATCCTTGATACATACCTTATATTGCTGACTGTTAAGTAAGGAGGTATCAAGTACAATTTTTAAAGTCTTTGGTATGACCCGACCTGGGATTGAACCCAGGTCTCCCAGACCATTGGTGAACACTCTACCCACTAGGCCAATGAGCCAGTTTATATATATATATATATATATATATATATATATATAATATACAAATAAATCATCATCATCATCATCATCATGTCATGCTGCTAGCACGGATATCCCTGACTCTCTCTCTCCACTTCTCCCTATTGTTCATCGCCTCTGGCAGGTCTTCAGGGCTACATCCCGTATCCTCACATAGCTGCTGTATGTTCGAGCTGGTCATCCTGCTTTTGCTCGGCCATGTGTGGGGGTCCATAGGAGTACATCACTTATGAGCTCGTCCCTGCTTCTCCAGCAGTGTCCTGCATATCTGGTTCATCTAACTTGGATAGTTTTTGTGATGGGAGGAAGGTGGCCGTATAGTTGGTGCTTTGTGGGGTGTTGCCTCCAGGACTTGTTAAACAAATAAATCAAACTGGCAAAAAGTATATTTTATTCATAACTTTATGGTAAACAATACTTTTCATAAAAGTTAATTCCTCTTTTTAATACCATAGCTTTTTTTGTTGTTTGATTGCACAACTTTCACTTTTATTTTCATCTGCTAGGGTTTACTGAAAAAAAAAAATACTAATTGCTAATTCATGTTTCATTTAACCTTAAATTTGAAAATTAGTCAAATTTCCAGAAAATAAATTAATGACATTACTTTCATATTTTTTTTAGAAATTGATTTAAATAAGTTTTTCCAAATAGTGAGAACTTGTAAATAGAGCTAAGTGTTGAATTTTTCAGTAACTGGTACTGGAATGTGTTAAAAATATACTTATCTTGGCTTTATAAGAAATCATTAAAAACAAAAATGTACAAATGACCAGGTAATTCTTTATGATAATTAAAAAGTATCAAGTTGCTTAAAAGTACTACGCACATGGTTATCTCCCTTGAGTTTTAATAATTCTAAGTTAAGAATGTCCATGTATATAAAATAAAGTGTACCTATGCACAGACAAAAAGAATTTTATATTTTAGCAGTCATCTCTCTTGTAAACATATCTTATTAAATACTAAAACACACACACATACACACACAGAATTACAACAAACCTTTGCATAATACTTTTCTACAGGACAAAAAGTTATCTAACATTAGTTCATTACACTGGCCAGTGACATTTTCAAGGTCGAATATATAATAGCTGATTTTAAGCCAGTTTTTTCCTTAGCTGATTCCAAAAATTTCTAATCAGATCAAATTTTTAAGATATAAGCTCTTACTTGAAATGTATAGAACTGTATTATAACTCTATTTTCTTGTTGAATTAAAACAAATAATGCTAAATTTAGGGCTGATATATTTGCAGAAAGATCCCATTGTGTCATATTAAACTGAAAAATACACACAAGAAGCTATTCATGGATGAAAGGTTTTTTTAGGGACTTTCTTCTGTGCTTGGCAGCCACCACATCCTATTTCAAGTACCAGCAGTAGTCAGCAAGAAAGTTTACATCCCATCAGCCTCGGTAGTGCTTTTTCATAATGTGAATGTCTTGGTGAAAGTGCTCACCCTGCTCTTCACTCAAATATCAACAGTTCTTTGGAAAATAGTCCAAGTGTGACCGCAGAAAGTGTAGTTTGACTAACATTTGTACCCTGAGTTGACAGCAACACTTCAGTAGCTTTTCAATTTCCTTCTCATATTCCACACTCCGGTGGTTTTCCAGGATGTTTGTAGCTACGGAGTTCAGTGACTGGCAGGCAGACTGTTCAGCCTTGCTCAGTACTTCATTAAACATTGGGTCCTTCATGATTTCTCTTATTTGAGGGCTGTTAAATATACCAGCCTTGAGTTTTTCCAAGCTTATCTGTGGGAACTTCTAGAGGAAAGCAAACCCAGTGCCTTCCCTGTCCATTGCTTTCACAAAGTTCTTTATTACTCCTAACTTATTATGTAAGGGTGGAAGCAGTATTTTGTTCGGTTCAACAAGAGGGTGAGACTGAATGTTATGTGAGATAGGTTTTAATCCTTGTCTTAATGGCCACTCTTGTCCGACAAAATGTTGGTCATCGACCCAGCTGTCCCAGAGACACGGAAAACAAGGATACTTTGTGTACCCACCTTGGAGCCCTAGGACCAGTCCAACCACTTTAAGATCTCCACAGATCAACCATTTGTGCTCCTGGTAGTTAACAACAGACAGCAAATGATTCATGCTGTTGTGAGTTTCTTTCATTTATACTGAATGCCCAATTGGGATGGATGAAAAACTATCCCCATTATGTAGAAGAACTGCTTTGAGATGTCTGCTGGCGGAGTCAATAAAAACTCTTCATTCTGTAGTGTCATACTCTAAGCCCATTGATTTGATCAATATAGCAATGTCATTGCAATAAACCAATGACTTATCCTGGAACTTGAAAAACTGTCTTAATTCTCTCTTTTGGTCTCAATACCAGTAGAACATTATTCTTGGTTTTTATCATTAAGGGTTTTCGGACTATTGTCTTCATCTTTATTGGTATTTCCACAACGTTTTGGCCGCTATGTCCTCTGGCCTTTATCGAATCAAAAAAAAAAAAAGAAAAAAAAAGAATATGATAAAAAATCATACATAATAGTAGTAATCCTAGTCAAGTAAAAACATTAAGTTTATAAGTCCCCAAAATTCACTCTAAACTGTCCAGCAGGATAAATAGTGTAACGGTTATAGACGTTGGTGCCCTAAGCTTCTAAGGAGACAATAATCTAGGGGTTACAGGTTCAATCCTGACTGCAGGCGAGTAACAAAACAGGAATACTTAACACTTGTACCCAGTTATGGCTAACGAAATCAGAACAGGCGACTCCAGTGGATTCAATTAAGGACGTAGTTCAAAGTTCTGTGTAGGTTCCCGAGTTCGACAAACACTTGAAGAAGGTCGGAGGATATATTGCTGGAAACATTGTGGAAATAGCAATAAAGATGAAGACAATAGTCCAAAAACCCTTGATGATAAAAATCATCAAGCTCAGAAATTTAGACAACTATTATTCTTGGTGCCAACAGATGTTTCTCTTTGAGACATGAACCCAGCAGCTGAGTAGACTCCTTTGAAAGAGTCAGGTCACTGAGTTTTGCTTGTTTACTGGCTGGTCATCTTTTGGCTTTGATGCATCATCCCCAACTACAACAGTCATGTCACTATATTTGGAATCAGAGCTATATTCCATGTTACCATCTACTCCAGAAACAGGAAGGTCTGGGTCATGAGGGATTGGTCTTATGACAGAAGAAACATTTGGATATTGGACATGGTGCTTGTTCTTGTGATTTATTCCTTTTAGATTTATCATGCAGCAGTACGTAATGTGATCTTTTCTTTACTTCCAGACTATTGGAATGGCAAATGACATACTCTTCCTTTTACCATTCTTCTAACCCCTCAAGTTCTCCACATTTTTTACAGTAAACATGGGGAGCAAATGGCTTACACTGAACCCCTAGTTTGACTTCAAAGTGAGTACGATATGCATTCTTCACAAAATCAGTGATTTTTGCTGGATGCTGAGGAAGAACCATATTACTGGAGATATAACAGAAACTATCAAGATTATTCTTACACTTGTGACCCATTCTTATATGAATACAAATGTCAAGCTGAAAAAAGAATAAATAAACAAGCACTCAGCTTGCTATTGATACAGTACATTAAAATCATTTTAAGCTGAGAGATAAGCCCAGCCCCCTCTAGGTATGTGGCTGTTAGTGAGTAGGGTAGTACACTGTAGTTAGGTACACATGGCATAATATGCTATACTAAATATCAAGCACCCACAATCAGCTGCGACAAGTAGAGTCCACAGGCTTTTGAATAAGTGTTATTTTGTTACAAATTGTGAAGTATTCAAGCACATCTTGAAAAACAAGACCTGACCAAACACAGTGAATGGTATTTTTGAATTCAGCATAAAATGGTGATCATATATCACTTGATAAACCTTTGACCTTTGGAAAAGAAAATTTTTTAACACAGGCCAGTGGTAACACAAGCCATACTTATCTGCTTAGTTAAACTGATCAAACATTGTGTTACCTAAATAATCAAACTTGAAAAATACAAGATACTAAATACATACAAATGTTAATTAACTTTTCATAAAAATAAATTAAAAAAATCTCATAGAGATCCGAATGTGTGCATTTTTTATGGTATAAAAATAAATGCTATATGCATTCAATATGGACGTTGTGGATTTAGTAGTATCAACTATTTGTACTTGATGGTAGCAAGTTCAAATAGCATTATAAATTTTTTGAAGAGGATTTTTTCAAAATTTGCATCTGTTAAAAATAATATCTATTGGATTTTAGAAACTTAATTATTTCAATTTTTTTTATAGAGTCAAATTTAAATATGTAAATTATAAATTTAATAATTTTTTAAAAATTCTTAAAATATATCATAATTATTGTGATGAAATATTCAATTTAAAACAATAGAAATAATGTTTTATATGTACTAAATTAAATTGAAGATTTTAATCTTGAAAATTGTTTTAATAAAATTTAGTATAGACTTATAAAAAGTATTTGCTTTTAAACTTTGTTTATGGTGAAGATTTTAAATTACTGAAAAAAAAAATCCCTCTAACCCTTGTGACGGCAAATTGACTAAAATCCCAAAACGGGACTTTATTTTCGCACGTGTGAAGACGGGGCAGGTTGGCACTTGATCCCCTACAGAAATAAGTCCTGTTCAGAGTTCTTCTCTCAGTCATATAAGAACTGGCATATTACATGAGGGAATAATTTAGGGCCAGACTGACCACCGCTGGCAAAGGGGTTCCAAATTTCACACTATCACACACCCACCAGGCCGCTAAACTTCTTTCCCTTAGATAATAGAAGAATACGGGCCTATAGGTCTTAGTCGTAATAACATTAATATTGTTGTAGTCGGCAACTCCGGTTTCCCGTGAGATACTTTAGGAATTAATAGGACAGTTCTAAGCAAGATAATATAAGGCGAATAGAAGCTGAAAGGAAAGCATGAAATAACAACACAGACCACATGGTAAAATGAAAATACATAGGTTCTTTACTACAGTTATATATATATACGTTCAAAGTGTCAAAACATATAATTGGATAGTCCATGAATATGAATGTCTTTTCTTGGCTTTATCCTTTTTCAAATTGAGAGAGAGAGAGAGGTAAACAAAATTTGGGTGTAAAGGAAAAATGTCCCAAAGTTACTTATCTTATTTTTTTGACGGGGTTCCACTGGAGAATTTTCTTCTTTCACGGGCTAATAGACTTTGTACTGTTTTTAATACTGGCTTGAAGGACTTGGGGTCCTTCGTGTCTCAGCTAATCTTTTGTCTTTAGCCCGGAGTAAAATGGCTATGCTCCGTCTGCCACGGGCCTTGCTCAAAAACTACCTTTTTACTATTTACTACCGCTGAGGGGAAGGGAACCCCACTTCCGTTTTGGGGTCCCAGCCAATCATTTGGCTTCTCTCTCTTTCCCCTTCTGATGTCTGGCGACCTGAGGTCACTTAAGTACGAACATCTGGTCTCCTGTGTGACCCACATTCTCTCTTAACGGTCACTTTTTGACTGCTAGAAAGCGCTAATAGCAACACGGGAGGATAGTATCATTCCTACCTCTTCGTCTCCGTGAGCTATCACGTGACACCTTATTGTCTAAAATGAAACAGAGCTAACATTTACTGTACAGCTTTTCTTTGTTACACATGAGATTTGTCAAAAGAGTCGTATAAAAATAGACAATTGTTCTGTACTTTCCTGAATGTAAGATTTTATATTAAATTGCCATTTAAAAAAAAAAAGAAAAGAAGCAAAACATTAAATAAAACGTACTCAATTGAAGGGTGCACAATATCTCCTAATGTCACTTTTTTCATTTGGTTTTCTCCACCCTGAAAAAATAAATTCATTAAAACAGATGTTATATAAAAAAAATGAATAATCAAAAAAGTTAAGTAAAATAAATAAAATTAAATGAATAAATTAAAAGAGTGTGAAACACTGAAATTAATAAGATTTTGTAATGTTTGAATTTTTAGCTCCCTTGGCCATAAGGTATCCTGTAGCTGAACTAAAAAAAAAAAATCCAACTTTGTTTGAAGGTGAAGGCATCTTTGTTTAAAGTTACCTCATCATTCCATTAAAAAGAAAAGCTGTAAATAGTGATTAGTTCAAAATATTGACTTACAGTTTCAAAGGGTTAAAAATAAAATATTGGTGATGCTACAATGGCTATTTTAATCAACAGCAGTCAAGAAATTATAAATCTATTAGAATACATGAAACCATAAAAGAAATTATCATAATAGATGAACCCATAATAGAATTTATCATAATAGATAAAACCATAAAAGAATTTATTATAATAAATGAGACCATAATAGAATAGAGATTCAGCATAGAAAATAATCCATTATAATTAGAGAAAAAGTGCAAGGAAAGTAAATGGAGAAGTTGTTGATATTCACATCATCTAATATTAATTTTACTTTCATATTAACTGCACTTTAAAAAAACGGTTTTTGGGTACAATAAGAGTTTAACACGCATACCCTATCATGTACAACTTTGAACTAATGTCTAAACACATTGTTGTGTGTGATGTGAGTTAAATTAACAGAAAGCCAATTAAAAGTAGTCAAATCAGAAAATCTGGATAATTTAGATGAAACCTGTAAATTTGATTAAATAATTTTTTAAATTTAGTAATTGAAACCAATTCAAAATATTTCAAATTAATAGAATATTATTGTAAAATGTACATGGGGGCTGTATCTTGAAATAGACAGGAAGGTCTGTGAAAAATATAAGTGAAAGCTTATACAATATCAGTTTGAATTAAAAAAAAAAAAGAATTAATGAAGTAAAAATGATGGTAGGGAATGGTGAAAAATATGTAGTTTTTAACAAGTATTTCTTTCATCATCTTTCTGTTGCTTTTTTTTAAATTATAAAAAAAGTTATAAATTTTTTAACATCACCTACAATTGTTTTTAAATAAACAAAGCTGCTTTATTTTTTTAAAGGCTTATTTCAATTGGTTTTTAAGCAAGGGAGAAACTTTTATTTTAACTTAATATAAAATCTGATATGAATACTAAAAGCCTGTTCTATAAATTCTTAGAAATATTTTACATCATTATTCAAGAGTATAGAATAAACATCGGGAAAAAAGGAAAGAAAAGAAGAAAATTAAATGACCAATTAATTTTTGTTTGAATTTCTGAAATGAAAAAGAGACATTACTATAAGCATATATTCAGATTGGTGTCTTCATCTGTTGTGAGTTATGAGTACAATCCATAGTTTGGTTCAGTAGAAGAGACAGACAAGTGACAAGGACAAATTAATTAACTTGAGATCCTTTAAGTATGGACAGTGGAATAAAAACAATTGGCTTGATTGAATAAAAGATCTAGTCTGAAATTCAAGGAAGGTTACTGACATCTGAAGAAAGTTAGCAGGCATAATAACCAAAACATTGTCTCTTTAATAACCAAGATAAAGACACTAGTACATCAATGTTTAATAATGAGCAAATGAATATTTGAAATTTTATTATCTCATTTAGTATGTTGTCTAAGTTAATATTGTGTGACGTGGTATGCTATCGAGAGAGGGAAAAGGAGGTTAATTTCCCTACCCTTCTGTGTTTGAATCAACAGGCACCAAGCTTGACCGTTAAGGGAGGGAAGTCAATTCCTCGCACTACATGATCTGCAGCCTGTTGAACAAAGTAATGAATCCAGGTCAGAATGAAGGTCAAAGCTACCCGCACTCCATAACCTGTAATCTGTTGGACAAAGAAAAGAATCCAGGTCACTCTAACAGCATGGCAGGAGGAAAAAGTCAAATGATTGTCTATAGACCCTTTAGCGCCAAAATGATACCTTTTCATCAGAGGAAATTTGGAGAAGAATCTTTAGTTTGAGGACAGAAGTCAGCGTGGAAAGATATGCTGACTTATAGCCAAACTCTGGGAGGTCCCCTCGCTCGCAAGAAGAATCTTTAGTTTGAGGACAGAAGTCGGTGTGGAAAGATATGCTGACTTATAGCCAAACTCCGGGAGGTCCCCCCGCCTGCAAAAAGAATCTTTAGTTCTGGACAGAAGGCAGCATTAGAAAGATGTGCTAACATTCAGCCAGATTCTGGGGATGTCACTCGCCCGTAAAAGAAAAGAACCTGAGAACTAAGCCTTGTCAAAGATAAGTACAACTTAAACTGTTTATACTTCTACCCTTCCTAAATATTGGAATTATATGTATTCAAAAAAGAAAGAGAGAAACTGAAAGGATTCTGTTTCATCAACAGTAAATTAGTGAAGGGACTTTGTTATATGCTTCAGCCCGGCGACTTAAGCATTTTCCCAAGTAAAAGAAAAAAAGAAAGAAAGAAAAAAGGAGAAAGAAGAAAAGGACCGTTGAGAGACATTTGTTTGATACTGCCTGCTGGCTAAATATAGCTGGTATTTTAAAAAGAAAAGAGAAAAGAAAAAGAAACTGTTTCTTAAATCTTATCATTATTTGTTTGATTGTTGCCTATTAAAACTTTGTTATATTTTAAATGCACCCTTGTGTTGAAATCTATTGGTTGTGTTATTTATCTACCGAATCGCCTTCTTTTGCACATATCTGTTTCAGCTTCATATTGCTTTCATTAATTCTCACTAAATGTCTTATTCACCTTAAAACATTATAAGAAAATTTTTGGAAATTTGACTACAGTTAATATTTCTTTTAAACTTGAAGTCCATGTTTTCCATTATCCGAGGGGGTAGGAAAACAAGGGACTTGTTGGGGGTAAGTGAAAGTGAATTGGAAACCCCCTCGCCATTGTTAGAGATCAATCTAGCCCCAAATTAACCCCCACATTATTTGCCAGTTTACCATATGCCCGAAAAGGGAGTCTTGACTAGGACTTACTTTGCGGAGGGTCAAGTGCCAGACTGCCCTTGATGTCACATGCACATAAAATGAACTCCCATCCTGGGATAATTATTTATGCAGTGTCACAATTGTTAAAGAAAGTAAAAGAAAAGAAAAAGTGGGTAGAGTAAGTGAAGTCATTGAGAGATCTGTTTATAGATCAAGTAAGAATTCTATAAAACTGTATAATTCAATTAAGCTTCAAACTTTGAGGTATTTTTCTTGAGTCAAAGAAATGCAAAGTTTCAGCTAAGATGAATACAGATAGCAGATGAATGTTTTTTTTTAAAAAAATTAGCTTCCCAAAAGTTGCTAATAATTGGTAAGAGGTTCTCTTACAGAGATGGCCAAATGGTTTTATTGTAAAGTGGCCAAATTTGATATGCATAATTACTGGATCAAGAAGAAAACTTGAACAAGCTTTTAGTACCAAAGAACGAAGACGAGGCTTTCATCGAGAGGAGTATCCAACAATTAGCAGGAATCCATGTTGCTGCAAGATGTAACTAATAAATTGTCTTACTAAAATATCTATTCCTATTTAATTCAGCATCACTAATTAGCAATATAAGTAGATCTTAAGATGAAGGATGTCAAATAATTACACAGCATCAAATAAGTAGAAAGGATTTTTGACATTTTTCTTACTCTATCTAATTGTGAACATAGATTAAGAAATTGTTCTGTCAGTTGTAATCCAGGTTTTTACTACTTACCCATTGTAAATGGGTACTTCAGCTAGTAAATTTATAAATAGATAAGCTGCTACTTGAAACTGATATAATAGGATTTATTCTTACTATATTATTAAAATACATGAATTACTTTGTATTTTACTTTTAAAATTGATATATCTTGGAATCACACAGGATATAATAGATTATTTACCAAAAAAGAAAAATATTGGTTTTGGTTTCTTTGTTTAATGGCATATCAACCTTTGTGGGTTATTTAATGCCAAAGAAATCCTTGTAGAAGGACAATAGCAGTGCTATTTGACCTATAACTGGAGGGAAGGTAGTTCATACCTTTCCTAAGGGGGCATTAGTCCAAAATTGAATAGTGCAACTGCAATTTGAACCTGCTTATTATAATGTAACAGTCCAGCAGGTTTGGCACTATGCCATGGGATCCACCCCCTCCCCATAAGAAAAATATGTTTTTATTTCTCTAAGATTAATTTAAAAGGTTAATTAATTTAAAAATATTTCTTTTTATGTTTAAATATTTTCTCTGTTAAAACTGTGTCATAGATAGACAAAATAAAACAAGTTAACAAAAATGAATGAGGGTTTCAGAAACTAATTTAAACCTGTATCTATAAAATGCACTCAAGCATAATATATTCTGACTGAAACAGAATAGTTTTATTGTTGACCTAAAATAAATTTCCAAATGATTTGGAGTAAATATCAACATTATAACAAATACTAAAATAGAAATATATGATGACCCTTAACAAAATAATTATAGTGTAGATAATTGACTTAATTAATCACTTGAGTTGGTGATAAATCAAATGAAAGTATTAAAAAAAAACCCCAAAACAAAATAAACCCAAAAAACAAACAAAACAGACACACTGTTAATATGCTATGAGAATAGGTATTTCAAGATGGCTTTCAGATTGATTTCTTTTCATGCAAAACTTACTTGTGAGTATGCAACTTTGCATTAATCTGTACTTAGGTATAAACATATCTGTGTGTATGTAAGAAGAAATAGAGAGGAAATGATAGTGTTTTGTATTTGAAGTTACTCAAGTAAAGAGAAATTTACATTTGAATGACTTTACATGACAGTTGTAGATAAAGGAAAGCAGTTACAGAAAACTGAGTGACAAAAGAATGAATCATTAATATGCTTAAATAAATTACAGAAATCTATAAAATTAGCATAGCATTGATAAAAAAAAGATGTTATAGTTTATATATGTATTTATTATACACCTAAGTTTTAAAATTTTAAAGAGGGAGTCTCCATGGTACAGTGGCTGAAGGGATGAACTGCAGTCTTGAAGTAAGCAAGTTTGAACACCAGTTTTGCTTTTACATTAGTTGTATAGGGGCATAAATAAAGAGGCAATAACACATTTTTTTATATAAATATAAATCTCTCTCTTTATTACTTGAAAGGTCTGAAATTGGCTGAGAGAGAGAGAGAGAGAGAGAGAGAGGGGGGTGAAGGATTCAGACACAGGGTGGTGAAGGACTGCTACATTGACCTTTTCTTAACCCACACTGTGATTCTATATTAAGGGTCTTACATCCTTGCTTCTTTGACAATTTGAAACAATTATTGTCTTATAATCAAAGAATCCTGCAGTCTATCCAAATGGAATATTATGTACTTTCTCTTAACTAATATCTATCACTTCATATTAATTATTACCTTAAAATTCATCTAATTGGGAATTGCACTTATTTGAATGAACTGTTAGATTCTTGTGAAGGAAATCATAACAGAACTCCTTTCTACCAACCCACCTATATATATATATATATATATATATATATATATATATATATATAATTACCACTGTGACACTGAAAGCTCTTCTGCTTCTGAGTGAACATAAGTACAATAATGCATTTATATTTACCCAACCCCTCAGCACAAACGGGATACTACACAAGGTCAACTTTTTTAGGTGGAGTTTAACAGGTTTGACTTCAAGAGTTTTCCTTCTCCTAGACTGGTTGCCACACCAAGGTTAAAGAGCTCAGTCTGCCCTACTATTAACCAATAGCTGGTGGGGAGAGAATAGTTATATTCATACCTTTCCCAAACATATTAGAACAATGTGAAATGCAAAATGACTCATTCAGGATTTGAACTCAGGTTGGAGTGTCCATTTTATGACGTTAACTATGGACACCTACGATAATCTATATAGATACAAGCACATCTATACAAGTATGTATACATGTGGGGGTGGGTGTATCTGTATAGTTGGGTTTGGGTTCTTTGTTTTATTGGCCTATCAACTTTTGTGGTTTATTTAATGCCAAATCCATCCTAGTAGAAGAACAGTAGCGGTACAATTCAACCCACAGATGAGAGGACATAAGCGAGTTCATGCCTTTTTTTAAAGGTATTAGTCTAAAAGTGAACTTAATAGTGTGATTGGAGTTCAAATTTGCTTACTATGATGTCATAGTCCAGCACATTAGTCACCCCCCTATCGATACAGGTGTGTGTGTGGGGGGGGTATAAACAGCATATATGTATGCATGTACATAGATATGCGTGTAGAAGGAAATTATTTAATAAGTAATTGATACTAACCAAAAGGTGAGCGGACAGACAGATACTTCTTTTGCCATTGACATTTCACAGAGTAACTCTACATAATGGGATTTTCTTTATTGAATGAAAGTTTTTGCCTTAATCCTTTTCTTTTCTGAAAAATTGTATTAGGTTCATCAGGAGAGAACGTGCACTGTTTTGGGGCCTTCCTCTCAATGGTTTTATTTGCACACTGGCCTCACTTACTCAATATAAATGTATACATCACTGAGGCTCTATTAGTTATTAACTAAGCTTAGCTTAGAAGAAGTTGACATAGTAGTTCAAAGTTCAAACTTGGTTCCTATGATGTCATAGTCCTGCACATTAGTCACTATGCCATGGTCACTCCCCCTTATCTACATAGGTGTGTGTGGGGGGGCATAAGTAGAATATATATATATATATGTATATACATAGATATATGTATATAGTAATGTTAAAAGGTTAGGTCAACAAGTTAGGAAAGTTGTCAGATTTTAGTAGATGATAAAATAAAAAGAGAAGGATTTTTGGACAGAGATGAAAGAGTTAGTTTTTAAATGTCCATTATAAACTCAAGTTTTTGGTATGAGTTGGTCAGAGATCAGAAGACAAGGATGTAATTTTAAAATTCTTTTAAAAAGTTCTTTAGTCTTGGAAGGTTTATATGACGTGTGTGTGTGTGTGTGAGGAAAGGTTCTTTTCCAGAAGCAAGGGCTACATATATTGAAATAAGCAATCAGGAGATTGGCAGACGTATTGCAGCCCAAGGTAGTGGTAGGTTATGCTGTGCCTCCCATTTCACTGATTGTTGAACAGAATGGGATAATTGTAAGTGAGAAATCAATGCCCAATTCTAAGTTGCAAATATATATATATATATATATATATATATTTCTTTAAGAAAAAACAACGAAACCAATCACAAAGGATTATAAATTTATTTCCACCCTGTTACGCATTTTTGAAATTTTCAAAAACACGAAAAAAAATTAACAGGACTTCATCAGATCTTTTAGATAAAAAAACTAGAGTAGACACATGAGAGTGGGAGGGGATAGAAGAGTGGGAGGGGATAGAAGAGGGGTGAAGAGTTATCTCTTCATTAAGCCCACTTCCGTTTTAAATTTAAATTTTCGGTTGGCAATGTAGTAAATTTATTTTAAAACAATTTTTTTAGAAAATTAATTTTACATTTAGACTTAAATTACAGATATTTTTAATTAGATTTAAATTTTAAATTTTAATTATAAATTTTAATTATTAATTAATAATCTCACGTAAAGATGCAGTAATAGATATATTAAAACAAAAACAAATATTTAATTTACTTAAATATTTTAAAATTTCAAAAATATTTAGAAGGCATTAATCAGTTACATTTTTTATGCGTAGTACATATGTATTATATGCTTTTTCACAATTTTCTATCTAACAATTTATTTTATTTATTCTCAAAATTAACTCTAATTCTCAAATAATTTTATGCTTTTTAAAAAAATTTTTTACTTGTTTAATTATTTATAGTTTAAATTTGGCCCTATGTCTACACCTGGCTATTAGTTCATTTCTCTTATTTAGTAATATTTTTGGTTCAGGAAAAAGCAAAATGTGGATCTTTTCTTCAAGACATAGATTGCACCTACTATCGAAGGATTTTGGGGTACTAGATCTTTTCAATATGGACCATTGAATGTCAGGGGTTAACCCTTTATTTTTTAATCCCCAATAATGTTTTGATAGAGCAGTTTGATTTTTTTGATGCTCATGGGAGAAGGAATATTTATGATTTCCGTACCTAATCTTAAAATTAGTAGATGAAACGCCAATATAATATTTCTTATCATTTATGTCCTCTTTTGGATAAATAATAGCTTGATATACTACGTTATCTAAATTACACAAACCATCCATTGGACAATCACTTCGAGATTTACAATTACATTCTATTTTTTTACTATTAATATTATTATTATTTAATAGGAAAACCTTGAAAATAAGTTATTCTTGCACTAAAAATATTTCTCAAATAATAAATAGTCATAATAATGAATTAATTAATAAATTTCATAAATTTATTAATTATTTCATTATTATGACTATTTATTATTTGAGAAATATTTTTAGTGCAAGAATAACTTATTTTCAAGGTTTTCCTATTAAATATTTTATGTAATATATTATCTTGTTTAAAATGTTTATCTATCAGTCTCAAAAAATATCTACCTACATCTATATTGGCTAGTTTACAAAAAGGGGGGTTAAACCATATAATTTTCCTTTTTCTATTTTTATTTTTTTGATCGTAATTATTATTTTCTTTAGTAACTTCATTTGTTACATTTTCTTTTAAATACCTAAAATCCTCCTTAAAACCACTATTTTTAAGGGCATCTATATATCTTTTACTACTCTCTTTGAAAATCTTTTCATTTGCAGATAGCTTACCTATTCTTAAATTTACTGCTTTTGGGATTTGCTTGATTATGTTTTTAGGGTGATTTGAATTAACATTAATGTACGATGGGTTCTGATTGGGTTTTATGAAAGGTTTATAGGAATTATTTGATAGATCTAAAGTCACATCCAAGAAATTGGCTATTTTAATATTTGATGAGATTTCTATTTTAAATCCCAAAAACTTAAAGGCCCTTATAATCCTCTTTTGTATGCTAGAGCTAAGAAGGCCATTACTATTTGGGATATATAATAACCCATCATCTCGGTACAAACCTACTTGTTGAGGACTAATGATTCTAGTAAGCATATTTAATATATATAATCCTACAAGGTCTGCTATTTGGGAGGAAATGCATTGGCTGAAGTAAAGATTAAAATGTATATCTTTCAATGAAATTGAATTGCATCAAAATCTAAATTAAAAATCATCAGAAAGAAAGTGAGAAAAAGAAAAAAAAATACCTTAACAATACTTAAATATTCAGCAACAGCAGATCTTCCTGTGACAGTGAGTTTACGAGCCAGATCATCACAGACCCAACAATGAACTCCTCTTCTTCCTGAATAAACCCACAACAAATGTTCAAATCCAAAGTCATCTAAAAATAAAAACAAGAGTTCTTAAGACAAATGATTCTCTGTGTGTGTGTAACTTACAAACCATTGCATCATAGTTCAGTTTTTCTTTTAACAATGATCAATATTCAGACTGCGGAATATTGATTATTGTTTATGCTTAGAATTCTTAAAGGCATTTTACAGAAATTTAAAACTCAAAACCACAATACATGATTAAATGCCTTGTAATATTGATTGCAATAAAATCTGGTTCTTCTTGCATAACTCTCAAAACCAAATAATTAGAACCAAGTTAGTTCAAATACTTATGAGCAGTACTGCACACATAGATTATAGACACTGTGAAAAATCCATTGTACAATTTTGTAATTTACATTATTTTAATGATGCAGAACAAAAAAAAAAAATCATCACTTGTTTGAAGTAGTGATTCATTTTGTTGTAGCTTGATGCTACTTTCTTAGAAACTGATTTTAGTAAATAAAAACCGCTGTGTTGTTATAACTCTGTCTCAGTATAAATAGTGCCAAAAAATTCAGACTGACAAGAGTTAGCTTGCTTGGCCTTGGGAAGAGAGGACCCAGAGTGTGACTTGTCCAGCATTTCCTGACTCCTGCCTTCTTGCAGCAGTCCCAGAAGATCAGACGTCATCACCTCCTTTTTCCAGCTGTGAGGAGTGATGCAGCAGCCCAGACTTTTCTTTTTAACAGTCCTTTTCAGGTTGCAAGTGTTATCTCCTCACTACTCCCTTTTTCAGGGTAGTAAACTACTTCCTGATCAACACCATGGGGATGATACCATATTTGTAGCCAACAGATGCAGCAAACACCTGGACTAACAAACCAATTCAAGAACAAACAATACTGCTCAACCATTGACTTCGCTAGCAGAACAGTGACATATAGTAACTCTGGCCACATGACCTGGCCTTCAACCTGCTAGCTTCACAATTTCAATTAACAAACTAACGACACTGCTTGGACTGACAACACTTCATCAACTCATTAATTGCCGAATCAACTACCAGGACGCATGACTTGTTCAAGATCATCTAGACTTGCTGTTGCCAAAAACTATCAAACTGTCAAGCCCACACGTTCAACAGGAACTTTATTTAAATTTCTTGTGTATTTATTGCCAAATAAAAAATTGGCATTAGATTTACTCTTTGTCATTTTTGATTTTTCTGTGTCACTTCACTCATTTCAAAAAGTTTCTAGGATTGACACATACGTACATCATCACTGCAACAATTTATAACATTTTAATGATAAAAAGAACTTTTCAAAAAGCAATATTCCTTGTGGCAAAACATACCTCTTTTGTTTTGTATTCTCTAATAAGCTCAATTATTTAAATTTTAGAATGATTTGCTTATGGAACAAGTGACAATGTTGTCTCTGGTTAATTCCTGGCCATGAAATTATAACCTATTTCTGTTAAAAAATTTTCATTTTAATACTGAATTAGTAGATTTATGAGTAAGATAACTTATGCAATCTAAAAATAAAAGACTTTTTCTACGCGTTTCTAATAACTTAACTTGGAACAGACTAAGCTAACATTAATGAATTTCTACGTAAAATTGCCTGTCAGCCCTTTTAAGCAAATATCTTTCTTAGTCTTAAAACGAACAAATTAAGCAAAGGAAAGATTTTAATATACTAAATCACTCACCCTCACAATTAAAGGCGTGATGTGTAATCTTTTAAAAGCATTGTTTTCAAGCTTCTTACTAACATGAGAACATAAGTTTTGTATATTCAGCAAATTTAAGATAAATTTTACATAGTATTATTGCCATGTAAAATTAATTACTTCCTTCTGTTACTACAATAAAATTATACATTTAAAAAAAAAAAGAAAAAATTCATTCAAGTCTCTTGAGAAACACTAAACTATTGATATTCATTTAAGTGATGTTTTGACACTTGTTTTAGTCCAGAGAAAAATTATGAGAATTTCTGCAATCAGATTAATTTATGAGGTTAGCACTGACAAAAATCAGTAAAGTATTTTGCTTCTTTTGCTTATAGTTAACTTCTATAACATTTTGCTCCAATAAAATAGCTTCTGAAAAAGGAGGAGTTCTTTCTTTCTTTGGTTGGGTTTTATGGCATATCAACCTTTGTAGGCTATTTAACGCCAAATCCATTTTTACGTAAATAATCAGTTGTATTTCAAACAATTCAGTTTAGCATGAATACACAGTTTAATTGTCAAAAACATTTCTATTTCAAGCTATTCAGTTTATTCAAATAGTTCTAATTCAGCTGATTCAGTTTAGTATAAGTTCATATTTTGTCTACACACAGTTAAATGTCAAAACAGTTCTATATTAAACAATTCAGTTTAGTGTAAGTACAGTTTCAATGTCAAAAACAATTCCATTTCAAACAATTCAGTTTAGCATAAGCATGCAGTTTAAATGTAAGTACAGTTTATTTGTCAAAAACATTTCTATTTCAAGCGATTCAGTTAAGTCAAACAGTTCTAATTGAAACAATTCAGTTTAGCGTAAGTATGCAGTTAGTTCTATTTAACCTATAGATAGGGCCCTTATCAGGTACTACCACTCTGGGCCAGAGTGGACCTGGGAGCAATGGCAATGAAGGGGTGCTCCGCATTCCTCAAAGTTCCAGCATCACTGGAACCTCACCATTAGATTGTTTAATGTCATATCCAGGACATCAGTGGAGGCAGTCTTACCCCTCTACAGAAGTGCAGGCAGTGTATTCTACAGCCCCAGCTGACTGGGCAATACACAGAGTTAATGTCAAAACAGTTTTATTTCAGATAATTCAGTTTAACATAAGTATGCAGTTTTAATGTCAAAAACAGTTCTATTTTAAACAGTTCAGTTTAGCATGAATACCCAGTTTAAATGCAAAAAACAGTACAGTCAAGAAAACACGGTTTAGTTCTATTTAACCCATAGATAAGGCCCTTATCAGGTGCTACCACTCCGAGCCAGAGTAGACCTGAGAGCAATGGCAATAAAGGGATACTCTGCATTCCCCAAAGCTCCAGCATCACTGGAACCTCACCATCAGATTGTTTAGTGTCATATCAAGGACACTCGTTGGGAGGGGGGGTCTTACCCTTCTGCAGAGAAGCAGTTGGTGTATTCTATAGCCCCAGCTGACTGGGAAAAAAAAAAGGTGTTAAAAATTGATATTACATGATAATGAAAAAGTTGAGTGGATAAAATTCAATTGGTATTTTTTTCTTTGACATTGTGGTTGGCTGATGTGAGATTAAAAAGCAAAAGAAAGTTTATGTAAGAAAAAGTTCAATAATACAAATGAATATTTAAAGAAACTAAATAAGGATATAAAAATACAAAACTTGGGAAATGATAGAATGTTTAGTTAGTTGGATTATTTAAGATTTTACTTGGTAAAAATATTAAACAATAATTTGTAATAATTATTGGGTGAAAAATGCTCTAATTGTACATGAAAATAGAACAGATGACATATACGAAATTTATAAGTCCTTCATAAGAGAAAAACATTTATATCCAACAGAAAGTAAAAATACTACAATAAAACCAATAACTTTTATATTCATCAAATGAATTGAAGACAAATTACTTACCACGCAAAGCTTTGTCAAGAATTTTAATGGCTATTACCATCAAAGTCCAACACTTTTTACAAATATCCGCACCACTGTAAAAAATATGAGAAGTTCAATAAATACGTGGAAGAAGAATATGAAAAAAATTACTTTAATATTTCATAAAGCTAAAAACAAGAAAATTCTTAAATAAAATTATTAACTAAACTTTACTTAGTTGTGGCACAAGATTGGATGTATGGGTATCCAATGAGACTGTTAAATTACTGTCAATGGTTTGCTAATTGGGCTTGTAAACCATTATATCATGTGAGGAACGCAAATTCTTACATATAATTAATATAACACAATAGGTTGTAGTAATATAAAACCCCCAAATCTAGAAGTTTGAGGAATCAGCAGAAGAAACAAGAATTAAAAATTAGTTCAATAGAATAATCCAGAAAAATTCAGTACAACAAATTGAAGACACTTCCAGAAATTTTGTCTAGTTGGGCAACAATCGTCAACCAAAACATGTTTACTTGGAAATTGTCTTTGCAGTGTAGAACTGAATATAGGAAAAGCCAAAATTTGATTTTTATTTAATAGCATATCAATCTCTATTTAATGCCAAAAAAGGGTTAAATTGGTTTTGTCATTTATGAGGGTTTTAGGATTTATGTGCCATGATAATGAGCAGTAACGTGTGTGTGTGTGTGCATGTATATATATATATATATATATAGATGTGTGTGTGTGTGTGCGCACACGTGCGTGGGTTTCTGTGTGTTGTGGGTGGCCAGCAGAATTATCTCCAGCATCTTTGAAGCAGTGCTGGAGTGTCTAGAAGACCTTCCTTTGTCTATTTTGGCACGAAAACCACACAAAAAGCTGTGCCTGTGTTAAACTGTGAGATCGGAAGAAAGGACGAAGAATGTTGTCATTCAGGAGTGAGACTCCAAAGTAAAGAGTCAAACATTCGGAACTGGGCAGTTGGCTCTAAGACATGGGTCCAGAGCAGTCGGAGGGCAGTATAGAGTCAAGAATGAAGACACGGAGCAGGGAAGATGATGATCAGAGGAGTTAGCATCTTTGGTAGCTGTGTAGGATTTTCACTGAGTTCTTGTGTTAACCATATATAACACACACAGGAATGCTTAAAAGTGTCAAACTTCACCTTCCTGCAGTTCCGAATCTCTGTTTTGTCTTTTCTTCCACTCTTTGTTATTTTATTATTTTTTGTTCAGCCTGGTGTGAGAAGAATTAATGGGGTCCACACTACTAGATGATCAAATGAATGGCTAAGCTTTTTGATATCATTTGTTGATATGGTGAAAAACTTTTTAGAAATCACCAAGCCGAAAACTACAAAGAGTTAGTGGAAAAGCTGCTGGAAAGGAGCTAATATGAATATTAAGATTAATTTTTTACATAGCCATCGAGATAAATTTCTGGATAATTGTGGTGATATGAGTGATGAGCAAGGAGAACGATTCCATCAGGACATCAAAATGGAAGAGTGCTACCAGGGACAGTGGAACAAACAAATGATGGCTGACTACTGTTGGAGATTCCAAAAGGTCTTAAATAATATTGAACATGATAGACAATCAAGAAAGAGAAAATTTTTACCATAGTTATCTTCATGAAGGTTTTATTTCTGCTGTTTATTAAATGATTTGATGAAAATACTTGTTGGTCTTGGTATATTCAATCGTGTTATTTTTTTTTTATTTTTTTATTTTCTTTTAGAGATTTGGAGTCTGATTGTTACTGCAAAAATAGTATTTCTCAATAAGCAGACCAATATCTGTTGGTTTAAATACGAATTGAGAAGTTTCTAGGATTTTACTTTGGGAAATATTGCCATTGGTTGATATCATATATACAGAAAACAAAAAGCTTTTTCCAAAAATGAGGCATTCCTGTATAGCAAAAATGGAAGCTAATCAAGAAAAAGCAGGGTGATTTTCAGATTCAGTGCCCTCAAATTAACTAAAAAAAGATGTTTTGTGCATCAACACCATTTCAAAACCTTTTTTTTTGGTAAAGTGTTATTTTTGGAAAAACTTCATTTTGTTTAGGAGTTTTTTGATCAAAGGATTGGATGTATCGTTGTTCTGTAGAGCTTGGAGGACTGATTTGGAATCTGAGTAGATAAATTTTGAGGATTTGGGGTTAGCTATAAGTTCATGGCTAGGTCAATAGCTGTGACAGCTGCACTATAGATGGATGTTTTCTTTAAGAGTTGTTTTAGCAATTCTTGTTTTTGGAAGATAACCAACTTTCATTCTCTGTTTAGTCCCATCTATATAGATAGGGTGATGATCTGGGAAGTTATTTTGGATGTTTGGTTTCGTTTAATTTTATGGAATATCAACCATTGTTTTTATATATATATATATATATATATATGTAGGTATTATTCAGTCCAGTTAAACCAGAGTTGGGAGTAATTCCTTCAGGACAAGAAAATCATTCAGGAGCTGAACATTTAAATTTTCCTGGTGGAGAGCTCAATGTAATTTTTTTACAGAGCAATATTTCTTTAAAGAAAAAACCAAAGATCGGTTATTTTAGGATTATAAATTTATTTCCATCCTGTTTTTCAGTTTCTGGTGTGAACCAAAAACACGAAGAAAAATATAACAGGACTTCTTCAGATCCAATTGATAAATAAAACAGAATAGACACGTGGAGGGAGGGGAGGTGAAGGGAGAAGATATTAAAAGAGTTACCTCCTCGTTTTATTGAATTTCCGTTTTTTTTTATTTACCTATTTATTTTATTTTCAAAATTCTTCCGTCAGTTATAATTACGGTAATTTAACTTTTTTATTTATTTATTTAATTTATTTTCTTTTCATGTTAAGTTCAATAATTAACTTTTAAGAGAAATATTAATGCTTATATTAATTTTGATACTATTTATTTGGCTACCTATTTTTTCCTTGCGTGTATATTGGATACGTTTTTTGTCTGGTTTCACTATTTATTTCTATGTTTTTAAAAAATTTTTTAGACTATAGTTTAAATTTTGTCTTAT
The DNA here is from genome assembly GCA_963585895.1 of Sepioteuthis lessoniana. Classification (NCBI taxonomy): domain Eukaryota; kingdom Metazoa; phylum Mollusca; class Cephalopoda; order Myopsida; family Loliginidae; genus Sepioteuthis; species Sepioteuthis lessoniana. Next base: position 33,428 of record CAUZXS010004394.1, on the reverse strand, counting down.
GTTCTTCACCCTCCCTATAGTCCAGACCTTACTCCCTGTGACTTTTGGTTATTCCCTAAGTTCAGAGGCTGTAGTTATGAGACAATTGAGGAGATGAAAGAGGCTATGACGAAGGTCACTGAAACGCTCACACAAGAGAACTTCCATGGGGCCTTGCAGAAGTTGTTGGAATGGTACAACAAGTGCATTGCACCTGGAGGAGATGACTTCGAAGGGGACTAGAGTTTCATGTGTGTACTATCAATAAAAGTGCCCATACGAAAAAGTCTGGAAACTTATCGTATGGACCGCATACATCATGGCCATATGGCAGACTTCCCATTTTCATAAAACACTTCCTAGAAGATCAAACTTTCCAAACACAAATAAATGACACATTCTCCAATCCAAAACCACAAGAAATAGTCGTACCTCGGTGTAGTATCCTGTCTGTGATCCTATTCATAATTAAAATCACTAAGATAACCACCTGCCTCCACTGCAGAAAACAATGAATCACTATATATTTCAATGACTTCCTCATTTGTTACAGCTCTAAAAATATGGTTACCATAAACGTCAACTTTAACATTTGAAGTTTGTATTACAAAGACAATCACATAACTACAAACCCTTACAGAAGCCTTGATCTGATACTATCAACTTAACATATTGTTTCTCAAATGTACTGACATTTCTATTATCAACACAATTGAAATTCAACTACCAAATCTCCCAACTCATATTTACCCAAAAACGGGTAAATATGAGTTGGGAGATTTGGTAGTTGAATTTCAATTGTGTTGATAATAGAAATGTTGGTTCAGGAATTCGCCGCTTAAAGAACCAAATCCGTTGCCATTGCATTCACCATTTTGACACTGCCTAATTGCTGTTAAAACTCCGCCAGTCAACTACTTTCACCCCCAGTTCGCAGTGTTTGATGAAAAATTATTTAAACAACTGTGTAAATAAACGTTTGTTACTGTTTATAACAAACGCCTTATTTTCATCATTTTTTAAAATTTGCTTGGCAACTTTTCTTCTCTCCAACACGAATTCCAACCTTCATCGACTGACCACATCCATCTTCTCTTTCCTCGGATCTGAAAGCAACGTGGGCATGGAAAGAAACAGAGAAAGACCAGTCAACACATGTGGTAATCACGAGATCAGCAGCCAACTTGGTTTCGTGAAGCTATAGTACATTTTTTCCTATTGATTTTATCTTTTTCGATTCATTACAAATTGGAAAAAATTCATCACTGTTGGCACAAGAACACCTAATGATATCTCAAAGATAGTATTTATTTTCCTCCTCAAAGGGACAATTTCAATGGAAGATTAGCTTTAATGTAGGGAAGTAAGCAAATTTGAAAAAGAAATCTACATCCCAAAATCAGACGTATATTCTGACATCACAAACAAAAGAAAAATACTGATATATTTTCTTACATGAGAAAATAATATTTTGTCGATGCTTAAATGCTGACAAGCGTTCAAGTTTTCCGTTTCTTCAATTTAAGTAGGTGCTTCCTTTAGGTCTCGTTCCCTGGGAATTTCTCACGCCCGGTAAGAGTATTATGTTTAAAGGAAACGAATTGAATAGTGTCATCAGTTAAATATTAAGTTAGAACAAAATAAGTCGTCGTTTTAGTGTAATATTAGTGAAACTAGCTTTTTCAAATTGTTTCCTTTTGTTCATACGTACATCTATATAACATTTAAAATTCTGCGTCTTCTCTTTCAGGTGTTATTTTCATTTTTTATTGATTTTTTTTTCATATAGGGTATAGAAGCAATAATAAATAAATACGATTTTCGTGTCATGATTTCAAATTTTCGTGTTTATGAATTCAAACGAAACTATTGCGATGCTAACACCACATCATGATTTGAGTTGAACAGTTTGACAATTGCTGCAATTTGTTTGTTTCAAAAATTTGTTTGTTTTTAAAAATTAATCTACCGACGATTAAGATGAAAAATGCTTGCTGTACGATAATAACAAAAGTGGCCTTCTTTGAGTCAACAAATGTGGCCTGCTTTTGGTCAACAAACTCGCTATCCAATCAACCTTTCTAAAACTAAATCTTCGTGAACCAAAGCTCTGCCTTGTTGTTTGATGATTTTGGAATGAAGTCATCTATTATAGCCTGTTTCAACCTGCTTATACCATTGTGATTTAAAATCGATACATTAAAAGTGGCAAACATTTTAGCCTGCATTAGTGAAAATAAAACTAATTGTGCTGTAGGAAAACGTGAAACCTGATAATCCACAAACAATCCGACAAAAACATGTGTGAAAGCATCAAGTTTCCGCTGAACCTACATTATTCACCTGATCACATGCTCAAGCAGACACCACTCTCCCATGCTTTAGATTTATATGTACGTCAGTAGGTGTAACCACAATGCAGAACAGGTGAAAAATGTCTTTCAGCAATTTATCGATTTTTTTTTCAATATGGAGTAAATTCACTGGTGATCCACTGACAATACTGTCTTAATTCTAATTGTGCTTTCTTTGATTAATAACGTTATACTTGAACCATATTATCTACATATTACTAAAATGTTCATGGACGAAAAAATAGGTACACAAACGTTATCATTATATATATATATATATATATATATATATATATATATATATATATATACACACACACACGAGGATCTTTAAATAAGTTTCCAGACTTTTTTTGTATGGGCACTTTTTTTGATAGTACACACATGAAACTCTAGTCCCCTTCAAATTAATCACCTCCGGCTGCAATGCACTTGTTGTACCGTTCCAAAAACTTCTGGAAGGCCCCATGGAAGTCCTCTTGTGTGAGCGTGTCAATGACTTTCGTCACAGCCTCTTTCATCTCCTCAATTGTCTCATAACGACAGCCTCTAAGTTTTTCCTTGAGCTTAGGGAATAAGCAAAAGTTACAGGGACTATAGGGAGGGTGGAGAACTGTCTTGATGCCCATCTTGGTCAAATAGTCTGTGACACGGATGGAGTTGTGGACTGGTGCATTGTCCTGGGGGAAATGCCACTGACCCGATTTGAAGAGTGCTAGCCTCTTCCGACGGAATCTCTTCCTGAACTCCCTTAAAACCTCAACATAGTAACCCTAACCCTTTGGCCAATCAACTCTGGTGTATTGACTTCCTTACTCCTCCCACACCTCTCATTATCCCTCACAGACTCCCCGCCTTCCTTGAATCTCTTATGCCACTTAAAAACTGATGCTCGATTCAAGCAAGATCGTCCAAAAGCAGTCTGAAGCATTCCATACGTTTCCATGGCATTTTTTCCAAGTTTAAAAGAGAATTTTATTGCATATAGTTTTTCTAAAGTGTCAGATTGCATTTTTGAAAAATCACCAGCTGTGACAATCAGTAGGGTGTATTCTAATTCCTGCTGTAGCTGTTCATTTGAACCTGAAATCATAAAAATTGGTCAGTCATCTCATATGATGTATAGCAGTAACATACTGAATTTTCAAAAGTCTACGACAATTTCAAATGCCCTTATGAAAAAAATCTGGAAACTTATATGCACCTCGTATCATAAGCTTTTTCAAGGTAAAAAAAGACTGCAAGCAGATTTTCCTTTTTAATGAATGTTTCTCAGATTAGGGTTTCTATGTGGACTATTTGGTCTATGGCACTTCTTTTGGTTCTGAAGTCTATTTGTAGATTTGAGTGGAGATTGATGTGGTTCCTTCAATCAAACAATCTTAGATTGATCATCCTTTTGAAAATAGTTGGTTAAAACTACAGGTCAATAACCAGTAGGGTTTGTGGGGGTCTTTTTGTTTTGAATATAGAGATAGTTGTGGCTTACTTTCATAACGTAGAGATGTGTTGCCAGAGATCCAGATATTGTTGTATATATTTAGGAGATATTTCAAAGATACTGTTGGGAGTTCTTTGAGGAGGGTGTAAATGATATCATCTGAACTAGAGGGTGAATTATTGAATTTGGATATTGAGTTTTAGAGTTTGGTTAAGGTGAGGGTTGGTTCCAACTTTCACAATAGTCAGGGGGGTGAATTTTATTATTCTTTTCTTCTTTGGTTCTGACTGAATTGAATTTATGTGAATAGTTTTTTGTGGAGGATGCTTGAGCACAATTTTCTGTGATCAGATTGGCTATATGTTTTTCACTTGTGGAATTTGTGTTTCTTTCAGAGAGGGAATTTATTGGATTGTTGATGTTTTTATTTGATATTTTCTTTATAAAGTTCCAAATTATTTGGGGATCGGTATAAGAGTTTATTTTTGAGATGAAGATTCTCCAAGAGGATCATTTGGCTTCTTTGATGGTGCATTGAGCTTTGGCTCTTTGTTGTTTATATTTGTTAAGATTTTCTGATGAGGAGTTTGTTTGAATTTCCTGAGGGTTACTTAAGAATTCTCTTTGCCCTCCTGCGTGAACCATGGTTTGTTGTTTTAGGAATATTATGGCTTTGGGGATAGTTTTGTTGGCTATGGTAATGAGAATGTTGGTAAAATGTATTATGGGTTTTTCTTGATTTGTATTTGTTTCTGGGATTAGTGTGGTAAGGCATAGTTCTTTGTAGGATTGTTAGTTTGCTTTTTTAAAATTCCATTGTGAGGAGTTTTGGAATTGTTTGGGGTTCTGAGTTTTGTATTACAGTGTTTTCCATTATTATTGGGTAGCGGTCACTGCCATATGGGTCGTATGGCAGTGACCATTATACTTTCAATTATAGTCTATGAAGATGGATGGGTCACTGAGAGTTAGGTCTATGGCAGTGAATGTATCAGAGGATGGGTCAAGGTGAGTCTGAAATTTCTGATTGTGGATGGATAAATTGTCGCTGTTGATAATTTTTTTCAAAGGTCTGGCCTCTTTAGTTTGTTGTAAGTCTTTAATAGCCACAATATAATATGGGGAAGTATCCCCATATTATATTGTGGCTATTAAAGACTCCTATCAATGGTTTAGGGAGTTGTTTTATTAAGTTGTTTTCATTTACAGGATCATAAGGTGAGATATATAATGAGCAAATGGAGACAGTTTTGTGTAAGGTTGCTGAGATTGCAATTGCTTGCAAGCAGGTGTTGATGTTGATGTTGATTTTACTTTGGGAGACATTCTTCCTAATTAAGACAGATACCCCACCTGAAGCTCTTAGTCTTTAGAATTAGGGAGGAATTACCAAGAACCTTAGAGTTTAAACTGTTAATATGGAGAATTTATTGAAACTTAGTTACTTTCTTAATAGGAATAATAATCTCTTGTAAAATGGAGGTAAGTGAAATGGCAGTAAAACCCACATTGCAGACTAGCTTTTACAAATAAAGTTGAGATTGTCTTTAAGATTTCATTTAGATAATAAGATGAAATTAAGATAGTAATAAAGTGGCCTTTTAATGAGGTTCTAAGATAATTCATGTAAAGAAATTAGATTAAACCTTTAGACCCATAAGTCTGATATGTTGAGTTAAGCACTATTTCATTATTCAATATGTCTGATATTTTATTATACAATATAGGCCTGATATTTCAGTCTGAGAGACATTGTGTCGGATTCTACTAATAAAAGGCTAAATAAAGTGTCCATTAGCAGAATGATAGAATTGCTTTAATCATTGGGTTTCATTCTTTTTATTGTGAATTTTGTGAGCTCAGCTACAGGGTTGATGAGCTTCAGGTTTATCGAGTTAATACAAACTTACTAATTTTAATGAAATATTTTTTTAAATCACCAATATGCAGGACATAAAAGTTATTATTTTAGGAAATGGTTATTGTAAATCCAGTTCAAATCCTGGATGTGGCCGATTTCATTTTATTTATTTACATTAATCCCTTTGGGAAAGGCACGAATCCATTTCTTCTTTTCACACACTGAGTAAAGTAACCAATGCAAGAGAAGGAAAACCAAATTCAAACTAACTGTTCACCACTTAAAAATTCACCTTCTATTTCATACTCTCTGGTAGAATGTTTGGTTAATTAATACCAACTACAATAAAAATACTAAATACTACTGCAGTTTTTGCATCTCATCCAGACTAAGTGATTTTCCAACATAATAATCATCATCATCTTTTTAAAGTTAGGAAATTAAGTATTTTCATCATTTCATATATTCTTAACAATATTTGGTTGATATAATCTTCAGCTTTCCTTGGGTTCATGGTATCCAAGTGATGTTGAAAAGCTAAAGAGTACATTTTTTCTTCCTTTCTTCAAACAATTTAATGTAGTCAAAAAATTGAGTGATAACTTTTTGTGTTAATGAGAAAAATATTTGAAGATAATCAAAAGGAATCTATTATCCTCCTTTCTATGTGTCCTGCCAACATCAATTTTTGTGGTGTTATAATTTCTATATGGAGTTGCATTGCATTACAGTTATAGTCTTAAGAAATGAACTCAGCAAGCAAAATTCAAATCCTTGAAGAAACTGCGTTTCACTTTCATATTAATGCACTTAAGACATGAATCAACCCCACCTTGTTATGTGTAAAGAGAAAGGCAGACTTTGGCCTAAGCAAGGGCAACCAGTCAAGAAGATGTAAATAGAGGGACAGACTTAGGCCTAAACAGGGCAACCAGTCAAGAAGATGTAAAGAGAGGGACAGACTTTGGCCTAAACAGGGCAACCAGTCAAGAAGATGTAAATAGAGGGACAGACTTTGGCCTAAACAGGGCAACCAGTCAAGAAGATGTAAAGAGAGGGACAGACTTTGGCCTCAGCAGGGCAACCAGTCAAGAAGATGTAAAGAGAGGGACAGACTTTGGCCTCAGCAGGGCAACCAGTCAAGAAGATGTAAAGAGAGGGACAGACTTTGGCCTCAGCAGGGCAACCAGTCAAGAAGATGTAAAGAGATGGGCAGACTTAGGCCCAAGCAAGGGCAACCAATTAAGATGTAAAGAGAGGGACAGACGTTGGCCTAAGCAGGGCAACTAGCCAAGAAGCTGTAAATGGTGGGAAAGACTTTGGCTTAAGTAGGGCAACCAGTCAAGGAGTTAAAAACTGAATTCAACTCCATCCCATAAAAGCCAGCTTTTTATGAAACTGCAGCACAATCATCTGTTTGAATAATCATATAGTATAATTTAATCCTATTTGATAGAAATAATTTGCACACATTTATATGGTTTCAAGTATTCCTATCTAATAATAATAGTTTATACGAAATTATATGGTTTCAATTAACTATTTCTATCTGCTGAGATTTAAGACATAACTATTTTAAATCAAATATGTGCATTTTTAAATGAACAGTTTAGTAGAATAAATTTACTGACCTCTGTGGAAACACTTCTGGAAACGGAATCACTTCCAACGTATGCATCTCAGCTGTATTCTGTGTTGTTTAAATGAAGAATGAAGACTTTTCTGGGACTTAATTTTCAGGAAAAACTTTACTTTTGGAAGACGAACTTCTAAATTTGCAAAAGAAAACCCCAAAATTCGCCCCCCCAACCCAAAACACCTCAAATGTAGTCTAACACATGCTAAGACGAACACATAAAATAAAGATGGACTTCTCCTCTCTCTCTCTTTCTGTCCACCCACCTCGATGACCACGATATAGGAGTGGAATTTTAATATAAATGCTAGTAAAATTAGTAATAATTCAATCGAGCATTTGTTAAAATAGTATGCATATGTTGGAAGTGATTCTGTTTCCAGAAGTGTTTTCACAGAGGTCAGTAAATTTATTCTACTAAACTGTTCATTTAAAAAATGCACATATTTGATTTAAAATAAATGTCTTACGTCTCTACTATATTGTGTTCTTAAATGAGGAATATAGTGTATTTCATATATGTAGACATATCTAGCAGTAAAAAAAAAAAAAAAAAAGAAAAAAAAATAGAAAAGTATAATGACCCTGGTCGAATGCTTTAATATACAGGGCAAATAGGAATAGAACCTTTTCTAAAGCTTAGAAGTCTGTTTGCACACCCTCATAGCAGTAAAAAACAAAAAAAAAAGCAACCCAAGTCAAAATCGAATTCTACCTATAAAATAAAAACCTGTTAGGGCCTGAATCAGATGATAGGATAAAATATACCCCAAAATTTACTTGAATTTAAATATACAGCAGTCCTGGACTTTAACTAAGTTAAAACTTAAGGTAAAAAAATTTTTTTTTCTTTTTTCACGTACACATGGGAAGCAGCATGATGTACGTGTGAGTCTTGCGGCTTAACGCTCAGGAGTGTCAGTTCGATCGGGGGAACTACTGCTGCTCATCTATAAGAGTGGCTTCTATAGATGAGAATAAAAACAGCCATTGAAAGATAACCATGACTCGTACTCAAACCACATACATAAACCGCATTGCACTTCGCGCGGGTAAAAACAGGGCGCACATCCTGCTGAGGTTGGAGCCCTGGCCTCAGTGTTCGAAAAATCAGCTACAGAGCTCAAACAAAAACTACTAAAATGCAAACAAACAATACAGATAGCGACATTTAACGTTAGAACCCTAAATAGAATAGGTCAACTATCAGAGCTAACTGCATCAGCCGTAGAACATAAGATAGACGTAATTTGCATACAAGAACACCGATACATGCACACCGAAGATATCAAATATCACGAAACTGGCAATGGATAGATGCTGGTGACTGTATCAGCATGGAAAAACACTGTCAATGCATCGGTAGGAGGGGTGGGAATGCTTATAGGACCAAGAGCGTTAAAAACACTAAATAGCATTGAGAGAATACAACCTAGGATGATGGCCGCAACGTTTAATGGCAACCCCAAAGCAACAATTATCTCCTGCTACAGCCCTACCAATGTTAGCGAAGAAACCGAACTAGTCACCTTCTACGAAGAGCTATCCTCCCTAGTACGTAGCATTCCGAAACACAACCTGCTAGTCATTGGCGGAGATATGAATACACAAATCGGGAAAAACAGAAACAACAAATACAGCCTACACAACACGTCAAACCGGAATGGACAACATCTAACTGATTTCATGACAGAAAATAGATTAACATGCCTCAATACAAACTTTCAAAAAAGGGAGGGAAAATTATGGACCTACACATACGCGAATAATAGTAAAGCACAGATAGACTACGTCTTTATAAACAGGAAATGGAAAAATAGTGCGATGAATTGCGAGGCATACTCCTCTTTCGAGGGTGTGTCCTCCGATCATCGAATAGTTACGGCCAAAGTACGACTAAGCCTACGAAAAAATGCCACACGAAAAGCGACAACCAAGCACTATGACTGGACCCTACTTAACAACAGAGATATTAGAGACAAATATGCATTAGAATTAAGAAACAGATTCGAAGCACTACAAGAGAAGACAGAAAAAGGTACCCCAAATGACGAATATGAAAATTTTGTAGAAGCACACCTTGAGGCGGCATCAAAGTGTATTCCAACAAAACCTAGAACTAAATATAGAGTCCCTTGGGAAATGCTAGCGGTTAGAGAAAAACGTGCACTCGTGAAAACTGTCTCCAAAAGCTATCGGAAGAACCCAACAAACACAAATGCCCGAAAACTAGAAAAAGCACAATACCAATTAGCAGGAATATATCTAAAAGAACAGGCAGAATACATACAAATTCAGATAGATAAGATTAGAGACTCGGTGGAAGATAGACAATCCAGGATAGCTTGGCAAACAATAAATGAAGTAAGTAGAAGGAAGAGCACAACCAAAGCAAAATTGAAAGCTGCAAGCCAACAAGAAAGAGTAAAACTGTGGGAACAGCATTTCAAAAATCTACTAGGAAACCCACCGAAAATAACGGATGAACCGATCATCAGAATTATCAGTAAGCAATTAGACATTAAACTAGGTCCTTTCACCAAAGAAGAACTCGACTCAGTTCTTAGAAGAATTAAAAATAGGAAAGCTGCAGGGCTAGACGAGATCCCCCCAGAAGTGTGGAAGACTAGACAATTCGACGATATACTGCTCCGGCAATGCAACGCAGTCTATAGTCAAAATAGGATAGAAAGATGGACGAAGGGATGCATCCTTCCTTTCCCTAAAAAAGGCGACCTCGGACTAGCCAAGAACTACCGAGGGATAACACTTACATCCATAGCAGCCAAAATCTACAATGCCCTACTACGAAACCGCATAGAACCCAAAATAGACAACATCCTTAGGAAAAACCAAAATGGCTTCTGGAGAAATAGATCCACAACCTCACAAATACTGACCATCCATAGAATCCTTGAAGGCGTTCGGGCAAAAAACCTTCAGGCGACATTACTATTTGTCGATTTTACCAAGGCCTTCGATTCCATACACAGAGGGAAGATGGAGCAAATCCTACTAGCATACGGCCTACCAAAAGAAACCGTAGCAGCGATAATGATTCTCTATAGAAACACCAAAGTGAAAGTACGTTCACCAGATGGAGACACAGAATACTTCGACATTGTTGCAGGAGTACTACAAGGAGACACGCTAGCCCCGTACCTCTTTATCATCTGTCTAGACTACATGCTTAGAACTTCGATCGACAAAATCAGAGAAAATGGCTTCGAGCTGACTAAGAGAAGAAGCAAAAGATACCCCGCAAAAACAATTACGGACGCCGACTACGCTGATGACTTGCCGTTACTGGCGAATACGCCTAATCAAGCAGAGACACTACTGCATATTCTGGAACGAGCCGCAGCTGGCATTGGCCTCCATGTCAATGCACACAAAACTGAATATATGTGCTACAACCAAACGGGCAACATTGCCACACTAGACGGAGCCTCTCTGAAACTAGTAGACAAATTCATCCACCTAGGAAGTAGCGTCTCATCAACCGAAAAAGACATCGACACACGACCGACAAAGGCATGGACGGCTATCGATAGGCTCTCGGTCATATGGAAATCAGACCTAACCGATAAAATGAAACGCAGTTTCTTCCAGGCAGCGGTTATGTCGATACTGCTATATGGATGCATTACATGGACGCTAACTAAATGGCTGGAGAAGAAACTAGACGGAAATTACACAAGAATGTTGAGAGCAGTATTGAACAAGTCCTGGCGACAACACCCCACGAGACACCAACTATATGGACACTTGCCCCCCATCACGAAAACTATACAAGTTAGACGAACCAGACACGCGGGACACCGCTGGAGAAGCAAGGACGAGCTCATAAGTGATGTACTCCTATGGACCCCCACATATGGCCGTGCAAAAGCAGGACGACCAGCTCGAACTTACATACAGCAACTATGTGAGGACACAGGATGTAACCCTGAAGACCTGCCGGAGGCGATGAATGATAGGGACAAGTGGCGAGAGAGGGTCAGGGATATCCGTGCTGGCGACACGACATGATGATGAATGATGATTTCTATCTAATAATTTCTTTTCACACAATTATATGGTTTTAAGTATTCCTATCTAATACTAATTATTTTAAACAGATCTATTTGACCCATAGATGGGACCCTAACAGGTAGTACCACTCCAGTCAGAGTGGATCTAGGAGTAATGATAATGAAGAGTTGACTTTAAACTTCTCAGAGTTCAAGAACTGGAAGCTCGCTCTCAGATGCAGTTTAGTGTCATACTCAGGACATCCCTTTTAAGGGTGACTGCCAGACAAAGGCTCACTGACAAACAAACTTTGGCTTTCTTTTCGAATGATTTAGTTCATTTCCATTATTCACATTCATATGGTAGAGTTACTATCATACTCCATCAAATTACAGCAATTCATTATTTTCATTCATATCAGGTATTATATAATGATTGTATAATTCATGCTTAAAGCATATTTGTAGAGTATCCTATTGTACATATTACTTGAATTGTCTTTGTCAATGTGAGTAATGTCTTTGTTTTGGAATTCTTCTGTGAATTAATTCCTAAAAATAAGGATTAAACACACAGAATATACTTATGAATTACATTTCCCATACCTTTATACAAACTGATTACTAACTGCCACTCATATAATGAAGCAATTCAAATGCTTAAATCTCTATGCAAAACACCAAAACAAAAGTTTTTGCCAGACCTGTGTTGGCAACAAGAAGTCAGTAAATTTCTGGATCAATATTTGCAAGCTCTGCAAATACGAGGTGAGGATCATCATTTTGAAGCAGGTACAGCTGAATAATTACACCGTGATTATATCCAAGATGCTTGAATCAATGGACCACATTTAAACCAGGAAAGAGAATGTTTACTTGAGGATAAAATAATTACAGGTTACAAGCCAATACTTTGGAAATGGGGTATAAATATTCTATATCCTACATACAGTCTGACTTAATTCTGTGGTGGGATCAAAGTCACTACCTCCTCTACAGAGTTTGCCAATGAGTCTTATTCTTAATCCTCTCCAGCATGGAAAGTCACATGGTGTAACGTGCTGCACTGTAGTTTTGTAGTGAGTTCAATTCCAGTCATGCTGTTATATTCTCATTCAGACTAATAATTTTGGAAAAGGCATGAACCAGTTTATCCCTCCATCTATTGGTTAAATAGTATCACCGCTGTTCTTCTACAAGGATGGTTTTGGCATTAAATAACTCATGAAGCAAAAACTAACATAGGTGCTTCTGAGGCACCAGCCTGTGTCTTTGAAAAAGAAACTTCACAATTGAAACCCAACTAGTATTGCTGTACTGCCCGGAAATTGTAGCAATGGAGATGTATAATGCTGCAATAATAAAATGATGGTCGTACTGGAGGTCAAACTATACAACATTAAAACATGCAGCCTCCATAATCATGTAGTCATCTTGCTTCAGCTTATTACTGAATATCAGATTTTGAGGGAAAGAGATGGTGTTATGCATATACAAGCATGTAACATTGACAGGAAAATGTACAGATATCTCTTCAAGTCCCACAGTGACAGAGGAGTGGTGACATGTGCAAGTTTAATGAGCTAGTAGCACATAGTCATGAGCCTGCATGTGGGCATCTCAAAGTCCACCTTATGTCACAGCATTGTGGATAAAACAGCTTGATACTTTGGTGGGGCCATGAGTGTATGAACAGTTTGATGTAGGGTAGCACTGCTCACTTTGAATATTAGGAAGGGTCTGGACATGGTGAGTCAAACAAATGCTTGTACAACCTTCAGTTGTTCACTGCAGGAGAAACACAAAGAGAAACTATACAAGAAATGCTGATTAAAGGTGGAAACATAGAATGTTAGAACACTTTTTGACTGCAAGGATTGAGCAACTATGAACGATAAACTGGCATAATAGTGAAGGAGTTAGCTAAGTACATTGAAATTGCTGTACTGTTTGAATGATGAAGATTTATTAACAGAAACAGGCACTAAATCTTTTGGAAAGGTGAAAAATGAAGGGCGAGGTGTTGTTTTGGCCATCCATGCAGAATTAACCAACCAATTAGAACAACATTATGATTTTTGTGAAAGGATCATATGCTTTCAAGTTTTTTTTACCATGAAACAATCTTATGATTGTCTTTCTTGTTTATGCTCCCACTCTTGACAACAAAGAATGGCTATCAAGATCTTAGATAAGCTATAACTTAGGTTTCAAATGTTTACAAAATTTTAGTCTTTGATGATTGCAATGACTGTGTTGGATGTAATCATGAGCATTGAGAAAACATGTTCTAGGCAAGATGAACAGTCATGGTCATTGCCTTCATCAATTTTGCACTGAATTTGATTTTGACATTTTCTCACAGTTTTTCATCAGAAGGTTAATTGGATACACGCAAGATCGAATTATGGGCATGTTCTAGATTATCACCATGAAACAAGACCTTCAGGATACTTGCACTGTTCGAGTCCTGCTGGGTGTAGAGTGTGACATCGACCATGCTCTCACATATGGTAAACTGATGCTCACATCATGCATAAAACAAGATCTCAGGACATAGCAGTTTCTAAATGTTGTATCAAAAATGAAGGTCTACTGTATGTGAAAATATTCATAAAGCTATTGAAATAAAAGGATTTGATGGAATTTAGGATTGGTTTAGACTCTGGTCTACAAAATCGGAGTTAAAGTTTTTGGTATCAGAGAAAGGAAACAATGGGATTGGTTTTATGAAAATGATGAGCAGCTTACTTAACTTCTCAGGGACAAAAATATGTGCACCAAAAATGTCTCATTGCATCAGCTAAAGAGGAAGAGTCTTTACTGCAGTCTTTAATGGGGGAAAATTCTCACTCAAGTGCAATTTACGCTAAATCAAAAAACCAGAAGTAGTTAGACTGTTTGGAGAAAATTCAGAAAGCTTAAAGACCTGAAAGCACTTTACCATTTAATCAGACAAGTCTTTGGTTTTCAATGTTCATCAGGAGTACCACTCAAAGGAAGATTCCTTTGTCTTTGAGAATCATAAAACATTGGATTAAGGTGCCCGTGGTGTAATTGTTATCGTCGCAGGAAATGGACACGGCGACATGAGTTCAAATCCTAGACGAGATTGATTGCATTTCACATAGCACTAATACCCTTGGGAAAGGTATGAATCCAATTATTCTCCCTCCGGCTATGGGTAAATAGTAGGGAAGACTAGGTTCTTTAGCCTTGGTGAGGCAACTAGTCTAGGAGAAGGAAAACTCTGAATTCAAACCTCTTAAACTTCGCTTTAAAAAAATTGACCTTGTGTCATATCCTACCCGAGCGGAGGGGTTGGGTAAATATGATAAAACATTGGATTAAGCAATTTGTGGATCTCTTTTACAATCCCTCAATTATCAATGAAAATATCATCAATAATCTGCCTCATTAGAATATTATCTTTGAAATGATAGACCATTCCACAATTGATGAGGTCCAAAAAATGATTAAAGAAATTAATATTGAGAAGGTACCATGTCTTGATGGTATTCCCATTGAGATCCTTCTCTATGATTCTGAGATTCATCGCCTAATATCAGATTTTGGTTGGGTACACCTATCCCCTTGAACTGGGTTGATGCTATTTAAATTTTATTGTTCAAAGGAAAGGGATCCACATCTGTATGTAGAGATTAGAGAGGTATAAGCCAGTTTGAAGTGGTTGGTAAAGTTTCTGCCAAACTTAATCAGATAACAAAATAGATATACCTCTCAGTTATTACAGCAAGGCAATGGGGTTTTAGATTAGGTCGTGTTACAGTGGAAATGATATTTTCTGCTTGTCAATTCCAGGAGGAATTCATCAAATATTGCATAGCTCTTTACTAAGTCTGTTGATTAAACAAAAGCTTTAAACATTGTTAATAGGACTGAGATATCTGGACCATTCTCGGCAAACTTGGATATCCATCTCAATTTATGCAACTCCATCATGCCATAAAAACTCACATTAACTTTAATGATTCATTCGCAGAACCAATTTCTATTAATAATCAGGTTAAACAAAGTGACATTCCTGCCCCAACTCTCTATTCCATATAATTTACTGTAACTCTTTTCAAGAGTGACATTGACATTTACATTTGTTTCAGAACCACAGGTAAAATTTTTGGTCAGACGTGTTTCAATGCAAAATTGAAGACTTTCCAGAACCTTGTTCAAAAGCTCCTCTATATTAACAGTGCAGATTTCGTTATATATGTCAAAGAAAACATGTAAACTATAATGAACCTCTTCTATTTTTGGACTTAATATTTGTCTGAAGAACATTTCCAGGTCAGCCCTATGTTGAACCTAACATCTTCATCTAAGATGTGATTAATTCTTCTGTATATCTTGGCAGCATTCAAGAGATTCCTTGATTGATTCTGAAATAAATCTAAGAATTCAAAAATTCAGTAAAACCTTTAGAACTCTTGAAAATGGTGTGTGGCCTGAAAGAGGCATCACAATCATAACAGAGTCTGGTGTCTATGAATTGTGCATTTTAATTGCCCTTTTATACTCTTCTCAGACTTTGCCTACATATTGTTGTCACATCAAAGTCTTGGAAAGATTCCAACTATCTTGTCTTAGGAAGATCCAAAACATCAAATGGGAATCTAACACCTGACAACATTGCTCTCTCGTAAGCTAATACATCCATTATTGAAATTCTCATATGCAATCAAATGTGTTGGGCTGGGTACTTCACTAGGATAAAGGATGTAAGCAGTTGTTTTACAGCAAGTTACAATGTAGTAAACCTAAGAAACATTTTAAGAATATTGTCAAAAACAATCTTAGGGTGCTTAGTGTAGATATTGAACGTTAGAGCAGATGATAGAAAATTAATCAGTTTGGAAAAAATTATTTATGATGGTTGTAAAGCATTTGAAGTAGAGAAAATGAAACACTCGGTTTTGAAAGAAGCACTTTAGAAACAGGACTTTATCTTGGTTCTGGACACTTTTGGCCTGTAGGATCTGTTTGTCCAAAGCAGGACTTACTAGTCATGAGAATTCCTGATAGGAAACAATTACAGGCTGATCTCACACAGGTACGCCCTCAGCAACCTAGAGGTAATTTGTATCAATTCTGTAATAAAATGTGTGTGTCTGCAGCAGGTCAGAGAATCAATATGAGAGGGTAAAAACTGTTCTTTTGCTCATCACATATATGACAGGGCTTTCAAAGGTCAAGTTGCCTTAGAGAGTCACATGCGTACTCATGGGTACTTTTTGCAAGATTGAGGAGATGGCCTACTTCTGTTAAGACGTAGCAGTCATTATATATTAACTGGGCAGCTTCCTTCACACTTGTCTATTTTTATTGTCTGTAAGATGTGTTGCTTTAACACAATTTTTGATTAAAATAAAAGTCAAAATGTTATTTCTCAAATTGTTTCATGTATTAAATAATAATCCTAATAAATTTCACAAAGGTTGATATGCCATTAAACAAAGAAACCAAACCTAATAAATTTCACCAACCTCCAACCTATTGTAACTGGGAATGATTATCAATGAAAGAAAAAAATAGTTGGAGTTGTTGTGGAGAGAATGAATGGGATAATGTTAGAGGAGGTAAAGTAAGAAAAAAGAAGATAAAACTAAAGAATAGGAAAAAAAAAAAGTTAATGAAATGAAAGACATAAGTTGAAATCAAAGTGGTAAAAGGAAATATACATACGAACAGCAACTTCGGACATCATCAAAATCTGTCATGTCAATATCAAAAACAAGTTCCTTTTCCTGTGGGATGAAGTTACTAGCTTTCACAGTCTTGTGGTCCTTAGGCTACAAAGTAAATCACACATTTCATTTTATTAAGAATTAGTTCAAAACAAATGAGGTCAACACACACACACACACACACACACACACACACACACACACACACACACACGGGAGATTTAAACAATATTACAGAAGAACTTAAATGGTAAATATCTAAGTTTCATACAACATATTAATCAGATCCTTAGAATGGGTTTTTGTAGCTGATACTACTGAATCAGGCTATTTCCACATGACAAGAGAAATAGTATAATATTCCATCAAGATAATAATGTTAGACATATGTTCTTTTATTAACCAAACAAAAACAATTAGTTTGGTTGGGAAATGTTCACTTATTCCCCAGATTATCATCTATTCTTGTATTTTAGAACTCTTAAAAAAAACCTAAATCAATTTTCTAAAAGACTAGCAAAAAGTATCAAAAGTAATTCTTTGCAAGAAAATTTAAAGTAAATGATAGGTAGAAAAAACAAAAAACAAATGAAAAAATATTTTAGATAAGTTATCAGGTTTTTTGCAGATTATCCTTACTTAATCTACAGATTATATAGGTATTAAGGTAAGAAATTAGTTCACTTACCTTAAGAGAATAGACAGCTCCAATATCAATTTTGTATGGACAACGATTTATGATTTCTTTTTCCAGTTCCTTCTGATCTGTGAAGGATTGAAACCTGATGTAAACATCATCCTTAAGTGTAAAAGAAAATTCCCTGTGGGCAAAGAAATTTTTCTGGGCTGTAAAATCAAACAAGAAAGTTCTTTTTTTCAATTTCAGTGAAATTAATTCAAATTTATGGAAATAATTCTTCCATGTTGATCTTTTTTTATGCATTTGTTGATAAATATTTACAAAGAAAATGGAGTGAATGAAATTTTATGACAATTCAAAGAGAGAAGCACTCTTTCTGTAATAGTTATTGTTGTAGCAAATGGATTTGGCTATCAGACTTCAAATCCAGAATGAGGCTGTTTGCATTTCATATAGTGCTATTACCCTTGGGAAAGGTATAAATCCAACTATTCTCATGGATAAATAGTAGGGCAGACTGACTTCTTTAACCTTGGTATGGCAACTGGTCTAAGAGAAGGAAAACTCTGAATTCAAGCCAGTTGTAGACCAGGAGAGGGATGGGCTATGCCAGGCTATTTCTGCTCAAGATATGCTACATGAGTGGTGCTGTCATGACCAAATCAAACCTTGTTATGGGTATATCTTATGTTGTATTCAAAATTAAACTTGTTCCTGATAGATTTTCAAACAAAATAATACTAATGATAATCGTGTATTAATTTTCATTTCATATAAGCATAAAAATATAACCTAAAACTTTTAATTTGACATTTTTTTTTAATAAAGCATTGCCATTATAAATAATGACTTGCTTTGAATTAAGCATTGATTAACAGCAAGATAGATTTTTTTTTCTTTGTAATTTCTGCTAAGATGAAACTAGTATCTGTTTCTCTCTCTTAGCTGTATTCTTGTCTTGACAGAATACAGCAAAACTCTTGGTATGGTTGATTATGGGAATTCCAATTTTGTAGCAGTACCAAAAAAAAAAAAAAAAAAAAAAAAAAAAAAAGGTGTGTTAAAAGGGGACTACGATTATTTTTGATTTTGTCCATGCATATGCATTATGTAGCTAAGATCTTTGGGTTGATTTGATTGAAGTATTTGTCACACCTTCTCATTTTCATGGTGGACATAGGAAAAAAACCAAAAAAACAAGGTTGGTCTTGTGGATTACAAAGCAAGAGCAACACCACCTTATTGTACTATAGGGGAGAAGAGTAGTAATTCAAGGCCTTTGTGACACTAATCATGAAAATTGGGCAATTCTTTTGTGCTGTACAGTCCTCTGCATAGACCATTTGATACATTCTACCTCAGTGAAGAAAGTTATCGGATCAAAGCATAGTATCTGTACCTATAGAAATCTCTAGGCACAATGTGTATCTATTATCAATCGGCTTAATATCTGATTGGTCAGTGAAATAGTATTGACATGTAGGTGATATATTGAAGTCTACACATCAGGGATATGTCAGAATTCTTACCTGCATTTCAAAGAAAAAAAACTATACTAAAATCTAATTGATTAAATATATTTAAAAAAACAAACTAATAGTTTTCATCTGCATATTTAAAAGATTCTATCTTTGCTTTTAAAATAACCATGGGATTTCTAAAGCTGAACGCATAAAAAATGACAGCAACTTTAAAATAAACATGTCTTATGGTATCAAGAACTGTCAGAGGTTAAATGTAAAAAAATATAACCATGTCACCTACCACCTATCACGAAAACTATCCAAGCTAGACGAACCAGACATGCCGGACACAGCTGGAGAAGCAAGGACGAGCTCGTAAGTGATGTACTCCTGTGGACCCCCGCATATGGCCAATCAAAAGCAGGACGACCAGCTCGAACATACATACAGCAGCTATGTGATGATACGGGATGTAACCCTGAAGACCTGCCAGAGGCGATGAATGATAGGGAGACGTGGAGAGAGAGGGTCAGGGATATCCGTGCTGGCCGCACGACATGATGATGATAAATAGACTTAGGTCAAGTCATGCTGAAATCACGAGTTCTCATTAGAGCTTTGGCAAGACAATTCAGTACTCAATCCAGGATCAATTTAGAATGATTTTCAATTCACACAAGTATTGTAAACAACTTGAATGCCAAATTAATCTGGGCTATTCTGTCAATACACTCACAAGGGATGATATATGAATGCAAGGACAAAGAAGTTGCTCGATTAGTAGTCAAGTTTTTAATGGAATCCAGAAATTTTTTCCGAAGAACTCAAATAACAAACTAAAAGTTAGGGTCTAGTTGATTTTAAACCTTTTTAAAAGAAGTAAATTTTCTACTAAATGACATAAATCAGAGACCATTTCGCTAGAACCAACACGACTTATTCCATAAAAAAAAAAAAAATCAGTTATTTTCAAATTTGACTAATTCCATGATTAGAGGAAGTTCTGAAAGCAACTAAAATTATACACGAATTTAAAAAAAAAAAAAAAAAAAACGTGATGTGCTGGACGTGTCACTTTTGCCTTTTTTTATATATTAAAACTCAATCTTGGAAATCATAATTTTCCTCAAAGCAATTAGTATTCATATTTTTTTTTTTTTTTTTTTTTACATTGAATATTTCATAATGTTGATTTCAAACACAAACAACTTGGGGTACCACCATAGTCCCCCCTCCCTTTTTTACTCGGTAATTTCATACAGCGAAACAACAATAGTGGCATTAAGAGTCTGAAACTTTTAGAAGTTCTCTTCCCAGGGCTTCGGAAGTTTTTCAAATAGATTATTCTATTCAGAAAAAAAAAAAAAAAAGAAAAAAAAAAGAAAAGGTTCTTGTCCAAAATAGCACGTTGATGAAATGTTTTTAGTTAGGTAATACTTCCATTCTCCATCCATCCAGATAAGAGTAGCTTCAGTCATTTTCTTCATTTTTCTTACTGAACAGATTTATTTCAAAATCACGTCCTTAACTTGCAACAATTCAACCATCCTCCATATTTCTTTAGTTTTTCCCTCCCTTAAACACTACTTACGGCTGATTGTCGATATTTCTGGGGTTTAAATGCAATTATTCCCAACACATACACACAAATCACTAAAATTTACTTTCATCTGGGTGGTAAATATCAAATATTACATTTCTATTTAATTTTCTGCAGAAAAGAAAAAAGAAAAACAACAGGAAAATTTTGTTTGTTGTCTTATTCTGGAGAAGAACCTTAAAGGTAACTGAAAAGAAAAAAAAAGCTACTTAATAGATGGCCCGCCAAGATTAAAAAGCAAAAGGTCTTCACAAAATTGAAATACATTTTTAAATTAGAATACAAAAAATAGTTATTGAATAGTAAACAAGCATTAAACTCTGTTTAAAAAATAACAGAAAAACAATCGGTCTTAAGTGTCTTAAATTCAGTTAGATACTTACGATTCCCGTATCGAAGCCACTGACAGTAAAGGCTAAAAGGAAAAAGACGTTTGTAATAAAAAGGAAGAATATCAGGAAGACTCTCAGGATCATAAATGCTAGATCGTTTCTCCGACATGTTACTACTTTTCACCGCACGCAAAATTTGGCGGCAAATTATGTGGTAACGGAATACGGCACGTCGTATAAATATTTTCTTTTTTTATGTTAGAATTAAGCATTAATCAGGATTTTTATTATATCTAAATAACTAAAATTAACATATAATGAAATAGAATCATTATGTTTTTTAAATGTAATAATTAATATATAAAAGGATCTCTCTCTCTCTCTCTCTCTCTCTCTCCCTCCCTCCTCCCAATTAGTTTTCGGCAAAATTGTATCTTTTGGCCTAGCAACCAGCCAACGTGGGTAGTAAATGATTTCTGCAAGGTAAGACAATAAATTATACTCAGCTCACCGCATCCCACATTTAATGTAGTCTATTTTTGAATTTACATAAATTTGCCATATTTCAGTCGGTAAAAGTTTAAATGTAAGAGCACGGTTTTTTTTCCATACATCACAGATTAGTGTCTTGTTTGATTATTTTTATTTTAATTTTTACGAGAGCTATTCTAGTTCTTTTACTGTCTGATCAATGTTTGGTAGATTTTACAAATATCTTCATTGCTTTTTGGTTTGAAAATAGTTTTAATTTTTTCAGTTGTGCAGATAGACTTTTAAATGAGTATAGTGATATCGTAGTTACTTTTTCTTGAATGGAAAATGATCTTCTATTTGTGTAGCTTCGTTGTTATGTAGTACAAGTTTTGACACTGACATACGGTGCATTGACGTTTCCCATTTGTGAGTGAGTATTTCATTCAGAAAACTTCATAAACCCTTAACTTTTCCTTATCTACTATTCCAGCTTTTAAGAAGGCGTAAAATTGCTTGTAGTTGTAGACAAATAATTTAAAAAAATTTACTTTTAATGTGGAATTTTTTACAGGGAGTTATTTTATAGGCAGTATGACGACATAGACAACGTTTTTTTTTTTTTTTAATGCTGGGTGAAATGGATGTACAAGATTAGAACATTTGAAATATTGCTATTTTTCTTTAATCTTTTTCAATGGTTTTTCTTTAGTTGATGCGAACCCCAATGGACGATAAAATAACGTTCTAGATTTCTCTTTAATAAGTTATTTTATTGTTGTTGATGAATTTAAATTGCTTTATTTCAGAGGCTTATTTTTATTTCTGAAAGTAGTTTAGAACATTATGCCAATTGAATCTTCTTATTGAACCCAAAGGTTTGATCTATCCTTGATTCCTCTAGGCATGTCTTCTACCCCCCCCCTCTTCCGAAAAAAAAGGGTTGGCCGACAGAACTGGATACTTTTTGGAAATCCAACCCTTGCAGGGAGGTGGATAAATACAACTCCGACTGGCAATTATTCCATTTAAAAAGGAAGGCTTCTCGTTTATTGTAATAATGGTTACCGCACTGGTCTTAGATCGATTAGTATTGACTTATATGTTCCCTATGCGACGATTCCACTACTTGTAGTCTTGTGCCAAGGCTAAGCTTAATTATTAAGAACTAAAGAGGCACCTTCCATGGTGTAATGCTAGCTTCTACTAAAATATTAAGTTTGATTCTCACTGGGTGTCCTATCCTTCTACCTCACCTAAACTAGGCTTTAACTCTTTCATTAAGAAAAAAATATTTGTTTAAAATGCCATAACAAATACTTGCTTATCAAATAATGGTAACAACAGGCAGAAGGAAAAGAATTTGGTAAAATTCAATTTACAGCTACAGTCAAAGTAAATTGATCGCCTGTTAGGCTGTTTTTATCGTTATTTTATTTATAGATCACAACTTTGTTTTTAAAAGAAGCATTCTTTGAATCCATACTTGGCATCTAACTGTTGTAATTTTTTTTTTATTGGGTAGATGTTTGTAATCTTCGGCTCAGGCCAACAATTTAATTAACATACACTATTATCATTTTCTTTCTTTTCCTTTTTGTTGTTTTAAAACAAATCTAATCAACCAAAATTTTACATTATGAATCTTATCGTTAAATTATCTTAAAGAAAAAGTAGACTGACTTTTACGAGAAATTCTCATTAAAGTAGAGAAAGAGCCTTCTACTACTATTCAATTGGGTTGTATACTATCCATCACTTTTAATCATTAATGTAATTAATACATTTAAATTGCTGTATACTAGTTAAAACGTACGATCATCAGTACACTAATTTATGTGTGGCTAAGTTAACGACTAAAAACACGTACTTTCACTTCTTTCTTCCTTGAAAATATACGTGGTAAAACTAACAATAATTTTCTCATAAAAACAAAACCGCAATAAAAAAAAAAAATCCCTACTTCACTCACGTGGCTAATATGTTAAAGCTATCTTATAATTTTTTCCAGGGCATTCATCTGTTGGATTTTATTGAAAATTCAGTTATATTTAAACAAACAAAAGTTGATCTTTATTTTCGTTACCCCCCCCAATATATATTAGCTGGCTGTAAGCATTCATTTAGTTTCTCATAGATTCATAACTTAGTTTAGAATTAAATGTTGCAAAATAAAAAGAAAAACAGCATCTTGCTCCTACCCCTTCGATGCAAATATTCTGGAATATCATTCAACTCAGTGGAACTTGAAGTAATTGATTATGTGAATAAACTGAAATTTATTATTATTATATTTGGTGGTGTTGTATGTAATAAGGTCAGTCGAATTTATTCCAATGCCAGGACTTCTAGTTACTCGTTGGTAGTGTGAAGATTTTATAACCTCAAATTGTGAAAGCACATAAAATAGAATAAAAATAAAAACAACAACAAATAACAAAAACGAAATCTTTAATAAAAAAACAAGAAGGTGACGAATGTTTTTTGTGTACAAAAGCAAATAACAAAATTATTAGAGAATTAATTAGAAAATTTCAACTTTTTAATAAAATGTTGAAATCATAGGGATAGATTTTAAAGTGTAAGTGGGTTATGCAAGTGGTTGCTGCATTTTTTTTTTTTTTTTTTTTGTCACACAATTTTCTTTTGTCACCATAAATTCATTGATTGTTGTTTTCTTTTCTTTTATTTTATTTATTCTTTTGAAAGTTTAGTAGTAGTGGTTATTTAAATTTTTTGGTGATCTCGTCACCTCTCCTCCCCATCCTGAGAGTACACGGCATTTTGAATTAGTAGAATATTTTGTTGACACAACCCCCCCCCCAAAAAAAAAAACAGATACTGCACTCTGATCCTAAACAAGAAGCAGTGAATGGGAACACAAATTCGGATAGTGTCTTCAAAGTGAAAAAAACATTTTTATTTCACCAATACAATATCATTGTGAAAATTTCAGGTAAAATTTGAATGAATTTATCTTTTAATTGATATCAATGAGAAATTTGAGTTTGTTCGTTAGTATAGTACAATTTTCTCCTAATATTGAGTCATCTCATATGGCTGATAAGACAATTCGAATTCCTTTGTCAACCATTTTCAAATTTTCTCTTTTTCTTTGTTTTGATGGTATTGAAAGAGAAAACAGATTCCCATAAATAATTTGTGGAGACCTGAAACAGAATTACCAAAGCTTTTCTGCCTATTGTTAAAAACTTCATTAAAATTATGATCTAAAAACAAATGTAATTCCATTTCTGAAAATTTGAGTCTTAAACATGTATAATTCTTTAGTTCAAGAATTTTCTCTATTTCTTTCCGGGATAATTCATTTACCTCAAATCTTATGAATAGGTTAATAACTTAATGATTTCATTATATCACTCAAAGTTCAAATCCAAAAATTAGTTGTCAGTTTAATTCTTAGATATCTGAACATTAGTTGCAGGTAGTTGTTTTTCTAGGAAGTGTACCGAAATTTCTATTTTGTACTTCATTCAACTGAAACTGACTTTTTGTCTTTTGAAAGCACAAAGCTTTTCAGTGGATGTTAAGATATTTTCTTTCATTTCTTGTATGTTAGAATTTAACTTATTTAGAATTTTGAATATATCAGATAGCTAAGCCATTTTGTATTTTTGTTACAAGCATATTTGGGTTTGTAGATGTGATTTAATACCCACCTTTGAATCAACTATACAGTGAAAAAATAGCATTTTAGATTTAGAACCCATTTCATCTCATATTTTTGAAAACAAAAAGTCTATTTTTGATTTAATTCACCATCCTTACATGGTAATTCGCAACTTTTGATCAATTGTTTTAAGACTAAAGCTTTGTGATGTAAAAAAAAAAAAACAATAAAAAGATTATTTGATTGTTTTACTGCCTTGTATATACCACAAAACTATTCATTTTGTCAGTCATAAATGAGGTTCTATCTGTACGGAGACTAACACAATTTTCCCAAATTAATATAACATCATGTAATCATTAATAACATTAAAAATATCTTCACCAAAGGTAGTTCCTGGAATTTCTTTGCAATATGAAATCTGTATTATAATTCTTTTCTTTTTGTGAATGAAGTGAACAAATATCAACAAATTTACTATTTCACTATTATCACATGATTCATCATTCTCTATACTGTACAATGAATCATTCATGATATTTTTTGATTTATCCCCAATATCTTCAGACTAATCTTTAATACACCTGGCTATAATATGATCAGATAATAAAATTTTATTGATTTCATTTTCATATTCTGGGTCAAACGTTGTACAAATAATTGCTTTGTAGGTAGAAAAAAAAAAGATTTTACTATTGTGTATGATTTAATTTCTTTTGCAATAGGTTCAGTGATTATTTAATTGATTTCTGGTAGATTATCTTAAATTTTGAACATTTTAATGAAATTAGTACTTAAAAAAAAAAATTTTTTAACGAACTTTTAGTCTGAATGGATTTATCATTAAGATTATTTTACTTTTATAGAAAAATGTCTTTGAGGCCTAGAAAGGGTCATGTTTCATTTAACAATTTCTCCTCACATATAATACACTTTGGCCTCCATTTATTTTTTTTAATTTTCATACCAAGTAAACCCCATTGCAAAATGAGCATAGCTTAGTAATTAGTGTTTTGATGATTTTTTTGTTTTTTTGTTGGTAATTTTCTGGTGATATTCAGTTTATTTAGTTTGTATGGTAAGTGTATAAAGCAACAAATACATTTTGTGTCGTTTGCTAGGAGAGAGAGAAAAAAATGTTAAATTTTTATGAGTCCTAATATTTCTGTGGCTTCTAAGGAACTGAGAGTTGTAAAATCATTAAGAAAGTGGCAAGGAGAAAAATTGAATGAAAGAAACAAGATTAGCAAGTAACATGACTTTTCCCTGGCCTACCCTTATAACACCACCACTTCAACCCAGACTTAGCTGTCCAAAAAAAAAGAAAAAAGGAAACAATTTTTCAACCATTATTTATTTTTTTTACAGAAAATTTTATAGTTATACACTTAAAGAAAACAGTTGTGAAATCTTTGCTTGTGTTTTTATACATCAAGTTGTATATACAAGTTTCAAATTTTGTCAGTAAGGCTTTGAACTTAAAATTAAGTGATTATATCATTATTCAAATTTGACCAGAATAAATAACTTGAGGTTTTGTTTTCTTTAACATGAAGTGTAACAACTTTTTTGTCAAGGTAAGAAAAATGAATAGTGGGATTTTCAAACCAGTAGAAATGATAAAACACTAGGATATTTTGGGGATTTCAACCAATTTTAAAGTAGAAAGTCTATTTTAGCTTTAAAATGTTTCCATATTATTATTTTTTTGACTGATATATCAAACAATATTTTGGAAATGTCATTAATACCAATAAAATTAATCAAAATAACATTCTTTCATTATTTTGTGTTGATTTCAATGAAAAAAAAAAATTGAGTTTTTAGTAATGTTTGTAAAAATTTTGCATTAAACTTTTGATACTTTCATTTACTAATAAACTAAGTAAAATCAAATTTATTAACTTTTTTTTGTATTTACTTTTAACTTCTAAAGTGTAAATAAAGGAAACAAAATGTTTATTACTGCAATGATTTCCACATGTTATAAAACACTAACAACTTATATTTTCTCATAGAAATGTAACTTTCCATTTCAATTCAATAATTAATAAGCAAGATTCTAATAACAATCAGAAATTAGTAGCTTTTAGTCCTTTAATTGTCAGTTACAAGTGTGGAGGAATGTGTATTGTTTAAAATGTGTTTGTTGAACTGTTTAGGTCACCATTTGTAGAGAAACATTTGTTGTTCACTATAAGATTTGTTTCGGGTCACCAGTTTCTAGTGAAATAAATATTTGGCATTGTCATTTTTAGTTCAAATATCAGATTCCGGGTGAGTGAAGAAAAGACCAGGAAAAAAACAAAACAAGGCAACTTCATGGAATAGATTAAAAATGGTAACATAAATATTTAATAACATGAATCATAATTGGATATTAAATAATTCCCTTTAGAATGAAAACCAAGAAAAGTTTGATAAACAAATAGAATGCAAAAGATACATATATAGTAATGCAATACAACAGAAACCTAAAAAAAAAAAGTTTCTAAACTCCAAGGTATTTATATTGAGTTTAGACAGGTTTGTTATGCAAATGGCTAGAATTGATGGATGTTTCTTAACTGACATTTATAACAAAGTAATATCTGAAAAGATATTAAATTGCAGAAAGAAATTGAATCAATTTTAATCATTGACAGTCGGTTAAAAATGTGTTTATATGTCCCTTTTTATTTACTAGGCATTATTGTTCACTTCTAAACTTTTTGCTCATAGTTCTAAAAATGTGTTTATTTTGAATTTTATTTATGTTCATACAAAGTTGCTGTAATTTTAGAGGAAGAAGTTCTTATTGGAAGTCATTTGAATTTCACTGCTTTAAATTGTAGAAATTGTTTAAAAATCTCGATACAAATGCCTTAGAATATTAACTTTGAAGAGAATGAAGTATCAGACGCTTGCCTTAGGCTGAGAGTTGAACTTTCATTTTTGTCAACTTTAAGAAAATTTGACTAGTTTTTACTTTATTTTTTAACAATAAGTAATTAACAATTGATGAATACATTAAGTATATGTAGATAAAAGTATTGTTAATATGCACAATAGAAGCTATTGTCTTTTGAAAATAGCTAAGTAATTTCTGTCTGATTTAATTTTGTTCTGAAAAGAATAAAGCATATAGATCTTTTAAGATTAGCTTTACACTTTGTTCTTGTTAAATTCTGTTAAAAAAAACTCTATGAATTAATGTCATAGTAATTATTGTTATAGGAAGTGAACATGACTCCACAAATTCAAATCCTGAATAAGGCTGTTTGCATTTCACAGAGTGCTAATATCTTTTGGAAAGATATACATTCATTTATGGTTAAATAGTAGGGCAAACTGGACTGTTTAAACTTAGGATGGCAACTAGTCTAGGAGAAAGAAAACTGAATTCAAATTAGTTGTAGACCTGGAGAGGAATGAGTTCACCAGGCTATTCCTGTTCAAGCCATGCTACACAAATAGTGCCCCATATGATCAAATTAGGTTACATGATAAGTCAATAAAAAGTTAAACAGTTACATCAATGCATTAGACTGTTTCCGCTTCAAAGCACTGACTAGAAGGCATTTTTTAAAAATATTTTGATATGGTATACTCAAAGTATATGGGGCATCCAATAAGTTTCCAGGCATTTAAAATTGTCATAGACTCTTGAAAATTCTGTATGTTATTGCTATACATCTTATGAGATGACTGATCAATTTTTATGATTTCAGGTTCAAATGAACAGCTACAGCAGGAATTAGAATACACCCTGATTGTCACAGCTGGTGAATTTCAAAACTGCAATCTGGACGTGAGGACAACTTAGAAGAACGATATGCAATAAAATTCTTTTTTAAACTTGGAAAAAAGGCCACAGAAACGTATGGAATGTTCCAGATTGCTTTTCGACCATCTTGCATGAATTGAGCATCAGTTTTTGAGTGGCATAGGAGATTCAAGGAAGGCAGGAAGTCTGTGAGGGATGATGAGAGGTGTGATAGGAGTAAGGAAGTCAGAACACCAGAGTTGATTGGCGAAAGGGTTAGGGTTACTATGTTGAGGTTTTAAGGGAGTTCAGGAAGAGATTCCATCAGAAGAGGCCAGCACTCTTCAAATCAGGTCAGTGGCATTTCCACCAGGACAATGCCCCAGTCCACAACTCCATCCTTGTCACAGACTATTTGACCAAGATGGGCATAAACACAGTTCCTCACCCTCCCTATAGTCCAGACCTTACTCCCTGTGACTTTTGGTTATTCCCTAAGCTCATAGGCTATCATTATGAGACAATTGAGGAGATGAAAGAGGGTGTGATGAAGTTCATTGACACGCTTACACAAGAGTACTTCCATGGGGCCTTCCAGAAGTTGTTGGAATGATACAACAAGTGCATTGCAACCAGAGGAGATTACTTCGAAGGGGACTAGAATTTCATGTGTGTACTATCAATAAAAGTGCCCATACAAAAAAAGTCTGGAAACTTATTTAATGATCCTTGTAGCCATGAATGTGTTAATAATACAGAATTCAATAAGTCTCTTGCTTTTTATATGTTAATTATACAATTTTTGTTTCAAAAAAGTGTTATGTTTTGACCTTTTGACCCGGCCAAAAATGCCATTCAAGGTGCTGCACTGGAAGGAAGTGACACATTCTAATGGCAGTTATGAGAGGAAATCACGTGGGTGGAAAGTGGCTGATGAAATGGGACGAGGTAAAAAAAAATCCCATGATATTCTCATAGACTGACGCACCGGAAGAGAGTGACCTCTGAACTGCATGACAGTTGTTTCCGCTCGATGACGATCACACAGGCCATTCCAAAGAGAGCGGAAGTGACACATCCTGATTGCCAGATATCGGAAGAAATTGTGGAGGTGTGTCCATATCACCGCGTGGAAGTTTGAAGGTAATATAAGGCCGACAAATTGAACAGAAGGAAGACAGTTGAGTAAAGTCAGAGACGGAGAGAGACGATATGTAGTAAGGAAAGCCAGCAACCAGCAGAGTGGACTCCAGAGCTCCGGTTGAGCAGCCCTGGAGAATGAGAAAGACAGAACGCTGACGGCCATAACTTTGGGGTCAAAATATTTCAGTTATGTTCGGTCTCCAGCTCCCTCTCACAGTAAAACCCCACACAACCTTTTTGTACCCTTACAAATAAAGTGAGAGGCATATATTTTATAAAGAAGTCTTCCTTCCTGCGTCTGTCTTTGTCACTGCGTCTTAATTATTGTCGTTATGATGCTGCATGAACATGTAGATGACAATATAACAAAAAGATAAATTGTTGCCTTGTTGCTTTCCTTAAAAGGAACATATGCAACCATCAACCTGTCATTTGTGACAATGTTTATGTATTTTTGAATTATAATATCTCATTGCTAGCATGTTATCTTTATTTAGTTGCTATTCTTAAAAATGGAAAAAATTTTATTTTCTATTAGTAAGGTGTGACAAAGTATCAAGCCTGAAGATTTAAAGTCTTCACATCTTGAAATTCAATGAAGATTCATGCACAACTGAGAAACTTCTTTAATAAAGTGATGATGAAAGATGTTCAGACAAGTCAGTGCCAATTTGAAGTTGGTCTTAATCCTTTTTGAATTTTTGAAACAAATCTTGATACTTTTGAAATCCAAGAGACAATCCTCTTTTCTTTGTTTCCTCAACTGAAAATTCATTTTAAAGGTAAGATTTGAGGAGGACTGATAGATTACCTTGGGGTATAAGCTATCCAGAGGATGGTCATTCCTATTTATAAACTTTCCCACCAGCAGCAGCAGGTGCTTTTGGTAAAATTTGGCTTATCAGAGATCTGGACTG
>CAUZXS010004393.1:67500-71429 GCA_963585895.1 Sepioteuthis lessoniana | reverse complement strand
TTATTTATATATATATATATAAATTATGTATATATGTATTAATGTGTGTGTGTGCACCTATGTGTGTGTGAGAGATAGAGAGATCTATACTAGCCCCAGTTAAGGTTGTTAATAGTACTAACAACCTTTCAGTTTGTATTGTCAAGCTTGCATTTATGAAAGAATCGTATAAAGAGAAGAAGAAACTGAGATACATTGATAAATATTGTAATACGATAAGATGAAAAAATTTGGTAATATTCATACATTCAAGCCAGGTAGTAATTATGGGAGGGTTGTTTATATATACATATATATATATAAATGAAAGTTGTAACAGAAGACTCAAAATCTACAAAGATTTAGTTTTCAAAGAATCTTATAAGTATGATCATAATCCAAGAAAATATCTTTTTGTCAGAAAATTTAAGAAGGATAGAAAATTTTGGTATTTGAAGAGCTACAAAAGAACTGAAATAGAATCCGTATATTATTTGATTTGTGGCTTTAAAAAGATAACTGTCCTATTTTAACGACAATGTTTTTATCTACTTACAAATCTATCTTGAAAAGGAATCCTTTAAAATAAAATAAAAATCAACAGTAATAGACAATTTTTTCTTCTTCTCATAGCTGAAAAGATACAATCATTTTGTTTTCATATGAAAAAAAAAAAAAAAAATTTGTATTTAATAAAATCAGTTAAGCTGACAAGTTTGAAAAGTCTTTTATCGAGAAAATCTCCCTAAAAAAAAATTAAAAATAAACAGATAATTTGGCTAACCCTTCATCACCAGTATCCTACAATGCAACAGTTTATTCAGAAAAGTTAATAAAAAGAACAAGCTACGATACAATTCTAATCAGTTTTTCATCTATATTAGTATAAAACAAGATGGCTACCGACAGTATTGCTTTCTTCATAAAGAAATATTCATGGGATCATTCAGTTTAAAAAATTATACTGTCAGGATGTATCAAAATAATTTCATTTCATGTATATATCTAAAAATTATCTCAGACAAATAGGAACAATGAATAAAAGATCTATCTTGCCCAAAATAATCTCTTTCGTATTCAACAAACATAATCCAATGAGTTTTCTATTGGTTGAAGCATCTCTGAACATTAACATGAAGATACTGAATTTTTCAAATTGGTTGAAATTGACCCCCTACACACACCTTATGTATACAAATGATAACTAAAATATGCTTTTTATCCATATTCACTATTCATTGTATTAAGATATACATCCGTTCACATACAATCAAATATTTTAATATCATTGCACAAAAAGTCACAATACTCAGTATCACAATGGAATTACATTTTCAAGGTCAAAACATTGAAATTTGCCATCAGAATCAAAAGGACTGAAATATAAATTGAATAAATTACCTTTCCATATTAACCCAACCCCTCCGCTCGGGCAGGATATGACACAATGTCAGTTTTTGAGCAGAGTTTAACAGGTTTGAATTCAGAGTTTTCCTTCTTCTAGACTAGTTGCCTCACCAAGGCTGAAGAACCTAGTCTGTCCTACTATTTACCTATAGCTGGAGGGAGAATAATTGGATTCATACCTTTCCCAAGGGTATTAGTGCTATGTGAAATGCAATCAGCCTCGTCCAGGATTTGAACTTGTGTCGCTGTGTCCATTTCCTACGACGATAACCATTACACCACAGGTACCTCCACGGGTGAATAAATTACCTTACACCATTTTGCTTTGTTGTTATTGAAATTGAAGTTTCACTGTCATTCTAAATTTAGAAATATGCCCCACAAACTGGTGGCATAACATGCTAATCATAGGCAAATCAGTTCTCACGTCTCTCAATTAGCCATGTCTTTCAACTCTGGAAAGTACCTCACCATCAAAAATGAGTCAACTCAGTTCCCATGTCTTAAGCACACACCTATGCAATAACGGTTAATGGAATCAAGTCTCTCACAGCCCAGTCGGCTGAAGCGGTAGAATATACTGACTCCATCTCTGCAGAGGAGTAAGAATAACGAGTGTCCTGGATATGACATTAAACTGATCGTGAGGCTCCAGTCCTAGAGCTTTGGGGAATGTGGAGTACCTCTTCATTGCCATTACGCACAGGTCCACTTTGTTAGGGTCTTGTCTATGGGTCAAATAGAAGTATTTAATTATTTACTTGAAACCATTTAACTTGCACAGTCGGCTGGGGCTGTACAATACACCTACTGCATCTTGGCAAAGGGGTAAGACTCACCCCCCACCAAGTGTCCTGGTATGACATTAAACTATCTGATGGTGAGGCTCCAGCTTTGGAGATTTGAGGAATGTAGAATACCCCTTCATTGACATTGCTTCCAGGTCCACTCTGAACCGGAATGGTAGCACCTGATAGCGTCCTATCTTTGGATCAAATAGAAGAAACTATGTGTACTAACAAATGACAGAAGCAAAATTGTGACTGTTATATAGCAATACTTGAAACCATTTAACTGTGTGCAAAAAAGAGCTCAGGCTGGTTTAAGCATGTTATCTACAAAACGTGTTTACAAATACATGTGTTAAGAGGATTTAGCATTAAATAACCTACGATGTTTGATATGCCATAAAACCAAACCAAACAAAATACTATATATTTAATATATATGTATAAAGAGGATTTGGCATTAAATAACCTACAATAGTTGATATGCCATAAAACCCAACCAAACCAAATCATATATATTTAATATATATGTATAAAAAGGATTTGGCATTAAATAACCTACAATAGTTGATATGCCATAAAACCCAACCAAACCAAATCATATATATTTAATATATATGTATAAAAAGGATTTGGCATTAACTAACCTACAATAGTTGATATGCCATAAAACCCAACCAAACCAAATCATATATATTTAATATATATGTATAAAAAGGATTTGGCATTAATTAACCAACAATAGTTGATATACCATAAAACCCAACCAAACCAAATCATATATATTTAATATATATGTATAAAAAGGATATGGCATTAAATAACCTAAAATGATTGATATGCCATAAAACCAATCAAATCTCTAACTTTTGAAATGATTTTCAGAGCTAAAGGGGGTCTAGTGGTTATGGAGAGTGCTGCATTTCCACAATCCTTTCTTTCAACTAAAATATCCAAATGGTATCAAACATGGCTTGCTAGTGCGTTGTTTTTTTTATTAATCAGCACTAACTTGTCTAGACTTCATTTATAGTTGAATTTGAAAATTTAAGAATATTTTGATCCTACCTCATCAAGATATATATATCTATATGTCTTTTTATTCTTTCGAAAGGAGTTGAAGCTTCTGTGATTTGTGAGACAGATGGACAGAGGGAGACAAGACAGACTGCTTTATTGACCCCTAACTTCTTCTCTTGACCACAGCACACTGTGTTATCTTCAAGACCCACTTAGCACTTCTTCGGCTTCTCAGCCAGGGTTGCTCAACCGGAGGCCTGGTATGGGCCACAGGCCAGAGTCAAAGTCAGCTTGCAGTCACGAGAAGAAGTTATGGGTCAATATAGCAATTTGTCTTGTCTCCCCCTCGTCCATCTGTCTCACAAACCACAAAAGCTTCAACTCCTTTTGAAAAAATAAAAAGACGTATATATATTATTTTAAAGAGAGATATGGTCATTCTTCATCCATGTATATTCCCTCATTATGGTTATACAACAGTACAGCAGGTATTTCAGTGCCATCCAAGCTTCAGAGTTGTCCAATTAATATTAAGACACTGCGGCAATTGGTGTTTGATTGTATGGATGTTATAAGATCAATAGCAGATCAAGATGTCATCTACATACAATGATCAGTCGACACCAGATTTAAGGCACTTCACTACATTATCTTTACAATCAACAGTATGCTTCTCTGTAGGACTCCCACTTCTTGCACCTTCATGTCAGAAAGTGTTTCTATCACCCATGTTTT
>CAUZXS010004393.1:47500-55000 GCA_963585895.1 Sepioteuthis lessoniana | reverse complement strand
TACTCATAGCTGGGGAAAGAATAGTTGGATCCATACCTTTACCAAGGGCATTAGTACGAAGGGAATTGACCCGTCTCAGATTTAAACTCAGGATGCCAATTCCATTTCCTATGATTATAACCATCATGCCATGTGTACACGGCTTGTATTATGTCATTCTTCAAATACGAAACATCCACAGGCTCAAATAAACAACTTGCAGACAAATACCTCACTTTTGTCTTCTGACAGGCAACTAAATCGAACCTGGTGACTGGATATACATCTTGACAGCACCTCTTCTAATACACTAAATAGTGTACAACTTGCTATCAGGTAAAAGTTAATTTATCCTGATTCACTTCAATGCTGAAATCAAGGCATTAATAGCTCGCAGAATTAATCTACTACCCTGAAAATTGTTGGGGTAATACTGATTTTCCTTAATACAGCACAATGCCCTGTTGATGGAGCTTAGAAGATCCCCCCTCTACAAAAAAAGGGGGTTCCTGAGTATGAAACTAAACTGCATCTGATGGTGAGATCTGGTGAATGAAGTAACCCTTTATTACCATTACTCCCAAGTCCACTCAAACCCAGAGTGGTAGTACCTGTTAGGGTCCCATCTACGAGTTAAGTAGGTTCATCTAGGTCAGTTTAAATATTATTCATATTTAATAGGACCATGCACAAAGAAAAAAAAACTCTTAAGAAATAAACAAAAAAATATAAATATGAACCAGATTCCCTAACCTCTAGGCACTGAATAACTTAAGACAGGTTGACATGCCGTTAAAATCAATCAACTGTGTTAATCAGCATGAGTGATCTCCCAAGCACCTTCTCCGCTCAGGAGGGATTTTTGGTGGGGACCAGATGTGGCAGCACGGGCATTATAAAAAGCCACGTGGGATGGGGCATCTTGTGAAACAAAACTGTTCTCCCCGATATCTCTCGTGGAAGTTACTTATTCAGATTTACAAACTGTACAGCACAAACCCAAAGATAGGGTTATTCAGAACTTAGGCAGGTTCTCTAAGATGCTAAAATCAGGGCATGTCCCTGACCCTTCTTTGCAAGTGCAACAGGTAGATGCTGTCTGGGACGGCATAGGGCATGAAGGGTGAAGTCCCTGGGCACCAGGTTACAGTTAATTGTCAGTTTATAGTGCCCCTCCCCCCACCTGCTACCTCTTAGAAGGCTGCAAGCTGAAAATACTAACTTTTGCACTTCCTACTTCTGGTTAATGAACTGAAAACACACAAGCCTCCAACAGCCCAAGTCACACAGTCCATTTTATCATATTACATTGAGTCTAATGGCAGCTGTGACGGGGGGTGGGGTAATGCCGGTGGGGATGGGTTTCATGTTTAATTGCCGAGTTGAAAAAGAAGATGATTTGAAACAGCAATCAATATTTCTGACAGCTAACATTTTATCTATCAGTATCATTTACTTTTATTTTATTTCTATTACGTTTAATAACGAGCGGTAATTTTGTGCGTTCTCCCACCAATTCCATAACCGTCACTACCTTGTACAGATTGTCAGGTTGATGAACGAGTTTAAATAATTTGCACAGATAGATCTCCAAGAGTGATAAATAAATGGAGGTGAGTTGTTCAGCCCTCCTCACCAAGAACGTTTGGTAGAAAATCAGTGGAATGAAGAATCAGATGTAGCTAATTCCTCAGAATTGGGAGGGGGGTGGCTTATATTAGTGGCTAACATCCTGGACTGTGATATCGTAGTAAGCAGGTTCAAACTCCAGTTGTGCTATTACATTCACTTTCAGATTAATACTCTTGGGAAAAGTATAAACCCTTCTATACCACCCAACAATAGGACTAAATTGTCCGATCGACTATTTACCAATAAATAGTCTGTTTTACTATTTACCTATAAATAGTCGATCAGACTATTTACCAATAGTCTGCTCTACTATCTACCAATAAATAGTCTGATTGATTATTTGCCAATAAATTGTCTGTTTTACTATTTACCTATAAGTGATCTAACTGACTATCTACCAATAAATAGTCTTTTACTATTTACCTATCATGAGGGTATTAGAGTTGCATAAAATTTAAACAGCCTTGTGCTCCACATATCCAGTTTGTCTTATGCAAACGGTCTGTGGGATGGGAAGCAAGTGGCTATACAGCTGCTGCTTTGTGGGGGTGTTCATTCCAGGATTTGTTTAAGATAACACACAGCATTCTTGTGTAGTTCCCATCTAGCTTCTTCTCTATGCATTTTATTAGAGTCCAAGTGGTGCAACTATATAGTAGTATGGACACCGCTACAGTTTGGAAGAAATCACGTTTTATTTTCTTGATATGCTATTAAAACAAAGAATCCAAACCTCAGAATTTAATAGTCAGGTTTTTATTTAGGAAATATATTAGGTATGTGCAAAAATCTCCAGCAATAACTCCTTAGTCCTCTTTAATTATTTCCTTTTCAAAACAATCTGCCATGTCCTCTTTTAGAATAGCTATCAGCTTCCTTATTGGGTTTTTTCACCATAATTTCATTCACAACCTTTGAATAGTGATCTTTATCTTTGGGTAGAGTCACATACTACAGGGAGTAAAATTTTGACTGTATAGGGTGAGAGGCTGACAGACATAGGTAATGTGGTGTTTTGCCAAAAACCCCAAAATAGAATGTGAAGAACCTGTATACTTGGTCATTGTGAATGTGTACACAAACACACTCAACAGCATCTCTAACCCTGTTGGAAGGGCTTAGAATGAAACAACTGCGTCCTCAGCAGAGGGGTAAGCCCCCCACTCTCACCAAAAGAACAGGAGCCTCACCATCAGATCCAATTTAGTTCCTGTTCTGGAGATCATGAAGTGTGGAGTACCCCTTCATTGCCTTTACTCCCAGGTCCATCCTGACCTGGAATGGTAATACCTGTTAGGTTACAATCTATTAATCAAATAGATCTGTTTGAAAATTATTTGTATTAGATAAGAATACTTGATACCATATGCCTGCATGCAAATTATTTGTATTAGATAGGAATACTTGATACCATATAACTGTGTAAACAAATGATAATAGACAAATAAAAAATTCTAAAAAAATGGTTATTAAGGAACTTTATTTTTGTTTCTTTGTTTAATGGCATATCAACTTTCATGGGTTATTGCCCAGTCAGCTGGAACTGTAGAATACACCGACTGTACCTCTGCAGAGGGGTAAGACTCCAACCCAATGAGTGTCCAGGATATGGCACTAAACGATCTGATGGTGAGGTTCCAGTAATGATGGAGCTTTGGGTAATGCAGAGTACCCCTTTACTGGAGCGGTAGCACCTGATATGGTCCTCTCTATGAGTCAAATAGAACTAAATTGCATACTTATGCAAAACTGACTTGTTTGAAATAGAACTGTTTTTGACACTGAAACTGTACTTACGTGTGTGTGTGTGTGTGTGTGTGTGTGTGTGTGTGTGTGTGTGTGTGTGTGTGCGCATGTGTATTTGGTCAACATTTCTTCATCCATACATATTTAATTAAACAATATAGACATCCTTTGCCTACAAATTTTTGTATTTATCCTTTCAAGTCAGCACATAGATTTTATAGAAACCACAAGGAAGTGGTGAATGAACCTCCCATAATTAATTGGTTCCCTAGTTCTTTAGGCCTGATCTGGGAGTGTTGTAATGAAGGGGTACTTCACATTCCCCAAAGCTCCAGCATTACTAGAGCCTCATCATCACATTGTTTAATGTCATAATCAGGACACTCAGAGAGGGGGGGTAGTTTCACCCTTCTGCAGAGATGCAGTTAGTGTATTCTGAAGCCCTAGCAAGCTGTGCTGGAGGAAATCAGAGGTCAAGAATTTATTTAAGCATTACTTATAAAATAGAATAATGTAAAAATTAATTACTAATGATCTTACAAGAAATGCATTTGTCAGGTCATTATTTAGAAAATAGAACCATAGAATAGTATAATGTAAATACATTACTATTTTACTATTGAAATGAATTGAAAATCAGATAAGACTTGTCAATGGTCAGGAATCAATGCAAGCATTATTTAGAAAATAGAACCATAGAATAGTATAATGTAAATACATTACTACTTTACTATAGAAATGAATTGAAAATCAGATAAGAATTGTCAATGGTTTGGAATCAATGCAAGCTTTACTGATAGAATATTTATTATATGCATAATGTAAATTCACTGCCAATGATTTTACTGAAAAAATGTGTTAAAAACCAGAGAAATGGGGATTGTCAGTGGTTAGTAATTAATGAACACATTACTCTAACAATGGGGCTATTATGTGAATAATGCATCCAGCAGGACACATGGTGTAACGGTTATAGGCGTTGGTTCCCTGAGCTTCTAAGAAGACAATCATCTGAAGGTTGCAGGTTCAATCCTCACTACAGGCGAGTAATATACAGGAATACTTAACACTTGTACCCGGTTATGGCAAATGGAATCAGAACATGTGACCCCCGTGGTTTCAATAAAGGACATAGTTCGAAGTTCCGTGAAGGTTCCCGAGTTCGACAAACACCTGAAGAAGGCCGGAGGACATATCGGCCGAAACGTTGTGGAAATAACAATAAAGATGAAGACAATAGTCCGAAAAACCTTAATGATAAAAATGCAAATGCATTCTTAATGATTTGACAATAGAAACATATTAAAAATCTCTTCGCAGCATCTACACCATCTTGATGCAATCACAGCTTTGTTGGGCCAGTCATGTTGTCTGCATGAAAGATCATCGCCTCCCAAAGAAACTGCTCTACAGTGAACTATCTCAAGGCAATTGCTCCCAAGGAGGCCAGAAAAAGCACTTCAAAGACACACTGAAGGTCTCCATGATATCTTTTGGTATCGCCCCTAATTTCCCCGAATATCTGGCGCAAGACAGAGACAAGTGGCGTGAAGTCATTTAACATAGAGCGAAAGTCCGTGAAACCAGAAGAAACACAGCAACTGAGCTGCACAGAAAACTTAGAAAAGGCGCGGCTACATCAGCAACTGGTGCCACCATTCCTTGTTCTCACTGGCCAAGACTTCTGTGCACAGATTGGTCTCATTAGCCATCTGTGCACTCACAGAGGCCTTCCTCAATCATAAGGTTGATCAGATGGTCCTCATTAATTACGATGAAGAATGTAAATGCATTCTTAATGACTTTACTATAGAAATGTATTAAAAATCAAGAAGAAAGAGATTGTCAGTGGTTGAATATATCTATTATATGTATAACATAGATGGGTTGTTAAAGATTTTACAATAGAAATGAATTTGAAATCAGCAAGAAAGGAACTGCCAATGGTAAGACAAACGTTATTAATAGAATTGGTTTATTATGTATAATTTAAATGCATTGCTTATGATTTTATTATAGAAATGTGTTTAAAACCCGCAAGAGAGAGATGATTAGTAGTCAGTAATTAATGTACACATTACTTTAATAATAGGCCTATTGTCACAGATTTTAAGTTTGGTAGATATAAAATCAGCACTCGGTCTCATAATCAGTTGAGTTACGAATTGAAGTGAGGTTCAGAACTCTGAGGATGGAAAATTTTTATGGTCATTGGGACATTCTATTATGCGCATGTGGTTAAGTCCATTCCCTGGACAGTGATTGGTTGCTGGCTCAGGAATGGACATATTGGTGTGTGTGTGTATATATATATATATATATATACACACACACACACATTATATATATATATACACACACACACATACATACATACATACATACATACATACATGCCAGCTTGCTTCAGTAATGGCGCAGGACTGCATTGAGTTACAGTCTGTTTTATTTTTGTCTGCCAACTGGACACTAGTTGGGACCGTTGAGCCGGTAAGTGTTGTTGTTTATACTGCACATGAAAGCAGTGAATTCTACACCTATAATAAGGATAATGTAAATTTACTATCAATGATGTTAATATAGAAATGCATCAATAATCAACAAGAAAGGGATTGTCAGTGGTCAGGAATGCAACCATTGCTAATTGAATAGAGCTTTTATATGTTTAATGAAAATGAAATGCTAATGATTTTACTATAGAAATACCCTGAAAATCAGTGAGGAAGGGATTGTCAGTGGTCAGGAATGTAACTATCACTAATTGAATAGAGCTTTTATATGGTTAATGAAAATGGAATGCTAATGATTTTACTATAGATATATCCTGAAAATCAGTGAGGAAGGAATTGTCAGTGGTCAGGAATGTAACTATCACTAATTGAATAGAGCTTTTATATGTTTAATGAAAATGGAATGCTAATGATTTTATTATAGAAATACCCTGAAAATCAGTGAGGAAGGGATTGTCAGTGGTCAGGAATGTAACTATCACTAATTGAATAGAGCTTTTATATGTTTAATGAAAATGGAATGCTAATGATTTTACTATAGAAATACCCTGAAAATCAGTGAGGAAGGGATTGTCAGTGGTCAGGAATGTAACTATCACTAATTGAATAGAGCTTTTATATGTTTAATGAAAATGGAATGCTAATGATTTTACTATAGAATGATTTTACTATAGAAATACCCTGAAAATCAGTGAGGAAGGGATTGTCAGTGGTCAGGAATGTAACTATCACTAATTGAATAGAGCTTTTATATGGTTAATGAAAATGGAATGCTAATGATTTTACTATAGAATGATTTTACTATAGAAATACCCTGAAAATCAGTGAGGAAGGGATTGTCAGTGGTCAGGGATTGCAACAAGCAGCATTACAAGACTCAAATAAGTTATAAATTAATTATTTCTTGGGAAATTTAAATAATTCAATAATTTTTCTCGTAGCATATTCATATGTCCTTTTTTTTTCTTTTTTTTTTTTGCAGTATTTCATAAATTCATGCATTTCATTTCACTCAGAACGCAACCCTCATAATGATTTTTTTTTAACAGAGTAAGAATAAAAAATGATTTTAGAAAAAAAAAAGAAAAAACAAACAAACCTGTGTTGGCATGAGTTTGATTTCAAAAGATATTTGATACTTATTCAAAAATAGATATAAAAGGAACTGCAGACTCATGCCTTCAGCAAAACAGTACAGAGACTCATGGAATGCAGAAAACTAAGACCAACATTATTACATTTTTTGGCTTTCATAGATGGCCTCTCTTGATTCAGAGATGAAGAATGCGTTCTCTTTTTCTGCCTTGAATAAAATAACCACCACTACCCATGCCACCAATCCAGACGAAATCTTTTCCGTCTATGCAATCACACATCCTCAGGTTTCTTTCTTATATTCACAAAGAATCTGATAACCTAACTGCTAATGGATACCTTTCTCTTTCTGCTAGACACACTCCCTGCCAGGCAGAATTTGGTTCCAACTAGAATCCTTTGTTACCAAAATCTGATCGAAGCAAGTCCCTCGAACCTACTGAGTTTCTCGATCATCGTGAAAGATCTAGGTTAGCTAGAGCCCTCACAATGATCAACTAACCTTGTTCATCATGAAGTCAGGAGAGTAGTCATTTAC
>CAUZXS010004393.1:40000-42500 GCA_963585895.1 Sepioteuthis lessoniana | reverse complement strand
AAACAAAGATAGAGAGAAAGAGGAAGTTGGTTTGGAGTAGGGGATAATCAAAAGTTAAACTTTGCTAAGAATCTTATGCTTATCAGAAAAAAAGGAGCAAAGCAAAATAAAATACATAAAAATCTTAATAGCTCATTCTTGTCATAGAAAGAAGAGAACAGCCTAAAGTACCGGTCAGTCATTCACTCAGGAAGCTGAAAAACAGCGATGGGTATCCTAAAAAATACAACTCTTACTTAAATTGGACAGAGAAATTCACGTCCGTACAAGAGAGATGCGAGTATAATGTATGACATCATTATTCTAGGCTCCAGCCTCTTCTACAGGAAAACTTTCAAACAGTTCCTTCTGGTGGATATTCTAAAGACATCCTGGAAAATCTAAGAGTTTTAAGAAGGAAAATTCCACTATTGACCAAGAATGGACATATTAGTCTTTGAATAGCAGAAGTAATGATTTTCTTAAGTGAGTCTTGCAAAGGGAAGTTTCTCTTGAGCCATATTTTTACAAGCTTCTAATCTGAAGTGGCACACAAATGATTGCTAGGAAATCGGATTACAGAGACTTCCTTAGATCCAAAAACTACAGAATAGGAGGAATTTTTATTGCCTATTTGAAATAGCTTTCTTTAGGGTCATTTTTTTTTTTTAATATTGGAGATGGAAGTATGTACATACCCACACAGTTTCACCACAGGCATAATGTGGCACAAGGTCAATTTTTAAGCAGAGTATAGCTTTAAAGCTTTCCTTCTCCTAGTTCAGTTGTTTTACCAAGGTTAAAGAGCACAGTCTGCACTGCTATTTACATAAAGTTTGAGAGGGAAGAAGAGACAGACTTATGCCCTTCACAAGGGCATTAGAATATAATAAACTAGTAAGTGAAAATAGTTATACTATTGGTTCCGTCTTTCACTACATACGTCTACAAATTTTGACTATCCTGGAGATGTGATTACAAGAAAACAAAATCAATAGAAAATCGTTTAAAAGACAATTGTTTGTAAATATAAACAATGAAGGCAATTGTATATTTTTCTTTTTCACAGTGAAGGCAATTCCCTAACCCTTAGGCATAAAATAACCCGAAATGGATTGAAATGTCATTAAAATCAATCAGACACCCAGGGGTGGGGATTATACACCTAACAAGAAGTGAAAATGGATCAACCAAAATTGTACTATCATCAAGAAAGTCTCCAATTATTCAAGTAATTGCTGATATCTTAATATCACTTCTCAAACTTATTAACAAAAACAAGAATATTAATTAACTAGGTGCCCATGGTGTTTTGGAGGTGCCCGTGGTGCAATGGTTATCGTCCTAGGAAATGGACACGGCGACATGAGTTCAAATCCTGGACGAGACTGATTGCATTTCACATAGCACTAATACCCTTGGGAAAGGTATGAATCCAATTATTCTCCCTCCAACTATGGGTAAATAGTAGGGCAGACTAGGTTCTTCAGCCTTGGAGAGACAACTAGTCTAGGAGAAGGAAAACTCTGAATTCAAACCTGTTAAACTCCGCTTAAAAAAAAAAAAAAATGACCTTGTGTCATATCCTGCCCGAGTGGAGGGGTTGGGTAAATATGATATTAATTAACTAGTTTTACAAGTTTTTCATTAGAAAATAAAAACATGGGTGTGCATATTTTTACCTGAGATGTCTAGAATGATTTTAACCAAACTTTATATATAAGTTGTATGAAATTTCTATATTTAAATGTTTTAGCAGTGGGTTTGTTTTGTTTTTTTTAATTTGTGGTAAGCAAAGTCCACAAAAATTTCAATAAAGCAATTGATACAATTTTCTTTTTTTGCTCAGAATTGAAAGTATTTAGAAAAACTAATTCAAAAATTTAAAAAAAAAAAAAAAAAAAAAAAGGAAAAATACAATAAAATTTTATCGTTTTGAATTTTACAAAGTAAAAATAATTCCAAAATAAAAACCATTTTCAATCAGCCATCGTTCAAACGATTCTATAAATAATTAAAATTCTGATTATTACAAAATTTAGAAAAAAAAAAAATTATTGCTTGGCCAGACAAAGAGATAAAGTAAAGAATACAGTCATATATATATATATATATATATATATATATATATATATATATATATCCTTACTGTGTCTACAGAAATAGTTCTTTCTATTTGGGATGGAGCATATAT
The DNA here is from genome assembly GCA_963585895.1 of Sepioteuthis lessoniana. Lineage (NCBI taxonomy): Eukaryota > Metazoa > Mollusca > Cephalopoda > Myopsida > Loliginidae > Sepioteuthis > Sepioteuthis lessoniana. The sequence continues at coordinate 40,327 of CAUZXS010004393.1, read as the reverse complement.
GAGGGGTGGCTCAAAAGGTTCTAAGCCTAACTCAGAAAGGAGAGCCATAACTGAAGAATTTTAACCGAGACCTTGGAGATGGGCAAGATGTCTGCAAGATGGGTCCCTTAAATGCTACTGCTATTGCACAAGCTGAAAAAGGTTAACATTTCCAGGATACTTCTCACTCTCTGATGCCTTCTGATTGAGGCTTTTTTAATGACCCACACGTACATACATACATATTTTATATATATATATATATATATATATATATATATATATATATATATATAAACTGTATAAAGAATGGCTGGTCAACAGACATATTTCCTCTTGAGATTGGAT